>BGPT01001537.1:2283-148643 GCA_003297045.1 Symbiodinium sp. clade C Y103
CTTGAGCCATGTTTGGTCGGACGGATGCACGGTTTTGTGTGTGTCATCCTTGCAAAAGCTGGGGTCATGCCAATTGCATGGTTCAGTGCTGAATCGCATTATATATGTGTCAATCCGCTCCTAAACCATCGTTTCTGGTGGTAAATATTAGGGGAAGGGATCATTATGGTCAAGGATCGCTAACATACCAATCTTATGTTATGAAGGTGAATCAGCCCTGGCCCATGCCAAACGGAGACAAATGGCTTATCAACTATGTTGATGACCAACGTTAAACTAAAAGGTTTAAACTGTCGAGCAAGGAACTGGTAGCCGATGATGGGGTAAGTTTTTACTTGTACCTAACTTGCATAAGTGACACATTGAGTTGAAGGCGTGCAGACTCTGCTTACGATGGAATTACTTGTAGAACATCAGAATCAGAGGAATCCATCTGGAAAGCTGCTTGTGATTAGCGCTTTTGCAAGGCTGGACAGCTACAGATAAGATTCGGACAACACCATTCAAGATCTTGTGGAGAAATCTGCAGATGAAAAAAAAACAAACAACTCTTTGGATTGCTGAGGGTTTCATCCATAAATCCATTGAATCCTACAGGTGAACCCGGGCTTCCTGGGAGGGGACCTTGGCATCCAAAAGCATCCCCAAGCGACTAGATGGCGTAAATGTGTCATTCCTTTAATTCTTTGCTATAGAAAATAACCAGCCGACCAGAAAAGTATTTGTTTCTTGGGAACAACAGATTTGGGTCTGTCTGAAAATGGTACATCCTGTCCGAGAAAATGGCCAATGAATGGGGTGATATGGGGTGATGATTCACCAGTTTAGCGATTCCATACAGTGGTTGCGAAATCCTGCACCAGTTGGTAGATAGTAAACATCCCATGACAATGCCCTGATTTCCAATGTTTCAGCTGAGCTGATTCCCTCTGCCTGGATTTGGACATGCGAAACGATGAGAAATCCTTGCCACGTTTGAATCCTCAAGAACTGAGATGCTTCAACAAGAAAAGTTGTACTTGTGGGAATTTGAATCATTATAATTTGGTTGATTTGTTATACCCTCTACTATAGTAGTAATCAAACATGGTAATGGAAAATCAACCATCTATAGGGAATTTCCCCATTAAAACCTCCATTTATCGGGGATTTCCAATTGCCACGATTGATGACACCGGAGGGTCATCTCATATTTTGATTTGATAGTTGACCCACCCATTGGAAGGTGATGTGTTATACTTTGAATCCTGGTTGGGAATTAAAGCTGCCCTGGATTGTCAGGATGATTGAGCTTCTCAAAACGGAACATGTTTTTTTCTCATCTGGTTGGTGCTTATTAAAATGTGTCACCAGCCGGTCATTATCTCCCACTCCATCCCACTATATCCTGTGGTTGGCTTGAAACATCCAATTTTTGGCCAGTTAAATTCAGTTTTTCAACCGCAAGTGTTGCTTTCATGCCATGTTCCTCAAGCATGGCAGGTGATGTACCCCATCCCGTTGCATGCACCAGGTCGCCGCAATCTCTTTGCTCGCAATCTGCAACGCGGTGAAACACATTGGCGCGAGCCCAGAGGATCGAAAGTTTCGACATGTGAAACGGGGGTCAAAGACATTGGCTATCTCGGGATTATATTATTATATATACAATTATAATCGATTATACATGATTATACGCATACAGTACAGTAATAATACCCATATATATATATATATATATACAGATACATCTAATTACAGAATGTGTATGTATACATATGATTCTGTGTATATGTACATGTGCCACAACAGATATGCATATATATATATGCATATATACACATATTATACAAACCATATTATATGTCTAATAAAATCAATAATATGGCGACATTTGATGGGGATAGAACGAGCAGATCACCAACAACAATGGGATCAACCATTAGCTAGCTCGGATATTTGAAAACCCAAACTACCCATGAAAGTCGATGATGTCCCGAAGAAAAACATTGCCATTTTCTAAGGCTTATCCGTGGATTTACTAGAGGGCATGAGTTTCACTTTATTTTATTGAAGCCCCTAAATCCAAGGCACGGACAAGAATGGTACTTTCACCTGAGTTTCAGCCTAAAATGGGCAATTTGTGTCATACTGGCTGGTGGTTTTTCCAATGTTTTGAATAACATTGAATAACCATGATGCCTGGGATGATACTGGTCAATAGTTGGGGAAACTTTGGTTGGGTGGATTTTCGTTGGTGAACTTGTTTGCTTCAAATGATGAACAGGTCATACCTGGTGAAAAAAATGAATCTTTTGCAGATTCTTTAAGATTACAATGTGAGGCCCCCTAGTTATAAGTTGGTTTATAATATAAACCCCATTAAGTATAGTTATAAGTATCATAAACCATAGTTATTGGAGTTATAAACCAACTTAGCTATCTAGGGGGCCTCACATTGTAGGCATGACCTTGTGCAAGTCAACCCCTGAGTGCCTAGCAGTCTCCTATTTTCCCCTCAGGTCCCTATGTTTTGCAGCAATACATGCAGAAGAGGCCGCAGGGTTGTTGTGGGGAGAGACAGCAAATCATCATACCCTCTGGTAAACTAACATAACTATGGAAAATCACAATTTTTAATGGGAAAATCCACTCTAAATGGCCATTTTGAATAGCTATGTTAGTTTACTAGAGGGTAAATCATTTGTATGTCCAAAGTGTGTGTCGCCCTATACCAAATCCTGACTTGGCAATGGGAAATTCTCAAGTTTAACAATTTAATAGGCAAATCATGTCCATAAATGTCGGATTTATGTTGTGTGTGCAATTGTCAAAGAATGGATGTGAAAAGCCAAGCTTGACGTGATCCAATGCAAATCGTCATCCAAAGACACGGACCTCTTATTAGGACCATCATTAGTGAAGAATTGAGCATATCATCGTGGCCCTTTGACAGTTGAACTTCTTATTTTGTGGTCAAGAAAATCTCACAATAAATGACCTACTCATTTCCCGGCAATGCCATCCCATTATAAGTATAGTAGCCAGCCGCAATGTAATCCTCCAAGACTTCAGCATCTCGACGATATGCAAACATCCCAGTGGCCCTCGAAGAATCATTGTGGACAAAGCCATCCTTTTCATAAACACAGCAGAATTTCATGCCTACAGAATTTACTGTACATCCTTTGCTTTTTTTCGACGTTTAGCCTTGTTCAGGGACACTGCTACAACTTGCAGCCGTGCCATGGAGAACAAGCACCCGAGCGATGTGGTGCCTGACAGTTTCATCAAGCTTGAGGTCTCCGTCTTTGGGGCAACCTTTCCTGAGGCTTGCTGCACCTGACGGACGCCTTTTAGATCCAACGACCCCTCTGCGACTTTCTGGGCTTCAAGATGGAGACAGTCTTACTGCCGTTGCCCAGCAGCCAAAGATAGCTGCAACCCGCAGTGCGTTTGCTGTGTGGTTTGTTGGAGTTGGCAGAGTTGCCACATGGGGCCATAATGCCTTTGGTGGCGACAGCTCCGGAGTCCAAGATCAGTTAAGGAATGTTCAGCAGATATGTGCTACAACAAGTGCCTTTGCTGCCATTTTAACAGATGGAACCGTGTGCCAGACAGTGGTGGCGACAGTTCCAAAGTCCAAGATCAGCTCAAGCATGTTCAGCAGATTCGCAGCACGGACTCTGCTTTTGCTGCCATTTTGGCAGATGGAAGTGTAGTGACGTGGGGAGCGCCAGACAGTGGTGGTGACAGTTCCAAAGTCCAACATCAGCTCAAGAGTGTTCAGCAGATTCGCGGCGCGGAATCTGCTTTCGCTGCCATTTTGGCTGATGACTCCGTGGTGACGTGGGGCAGTCCAGACAATGGTGGTGACAGCACCAGAGTTCAAGATCGACTCAGGAATGTGCAGCAGATCTATGGCACAGAGCATGCTTTTGCTGCTATTTTGACAAATGGGACTGTTGTGACCTGGGGCAATCCAGACTATGGTGGTGATAGCTCCAGAGTCCAAGATAAGCTCAATGCTGTTCGCCAGATTTGTGGCACGAACTCTGCTTTTGCTGCCATTTTGGCAGATGGAAGTGTGGTGACATGGGGCAGTCCACACCATGGTGGTGACAGCTCTGGAGTCCAAGATCAACTAAGGCATGTTCAGCACGTATATGCCACAGGCCGTGCTTTTGCTGCCATTTTGGCAGATGGAAGCGTGGTGACCTGGCATGATCCAGACAGTGGTGGTGACAGTTCCAAAGTCCAAGATCAGCTCAAGAATGTTGAGCAGATTTGTGGCACATACGGTTCCTTCGCTGCCATTTTGGCAGATGGAACTGTGGTGACCTGGGGCTATCCGGACTATGGTGGTGACAGCTCCAGAGTTCAGGATCGGCTCAAGCATGTTCAGGAGATTGGCAGCACGGACTCTGCCTTCGCTGCGATTCTTGCAGATGGATCCATGGTGACCTGGGGCATTCAATCCAGAGGTGGGGAGAGCTCCGGAGTCCAAGATTTGTCCATGTACATTTAGGCATATTGCAGATTATTGCAGGACAAAAAGGAGTCTGCCCATGTCTGCCCGCTGTTTTGCATTGGTTTGGGGTGAAGAATCTTTCCCTGACATCGTCACGTATCAAATGTGTGTCATTTGGCAATGAAGATGTAGATAAGAATTTGATGACGAGCAGAACAAGTGAAGCCAACAGCATCACAAATTGACACATGATTTAATGATTTCCCAAGAAAGTGATCGAAATGACTTCGGTTTGTCCTGAAATAAGCTACCCCATTCCATGCGACCGTTTAGATGATAATTTCCCATTAAATTTGATATCCACAAGTCGGGGAACCAGTGTAAACGACCAACCCACTTGCCTCAACACTGGTTCAACCCGTATTCCAATCTATATACCAATTGTGTTTTCCAACGATTTCCAAACAAAAATCTATCCTCCCATATAATTCATTTGTTCATGATTTTCTCATGATGATTCAACCAAAGACATATCCCTACAATTCCCTACATATCATGATCTCACACTCTCTCACCAGTTTTCCCGAGATTTTCCCGTGGACAAATCGTCCCGTAACTTTCTGCTGCCACGCCTCCGGCAGGCCGGGCCTTTTGGCCGAACTCTGCGAAGTGCCAAGCCCTTGGTGGCGAAGTGCGATGAAAGCGGGGTGTTTACCATGACCCCTTCTAGGAAGACCGGGTCGCATTTTTTTGCAAAGTCTATCAAGTGGTAATTCCCTCGGACTTTATGGGACTTTGTGGGACTTAGTGGACTTTATGCCCCTCCCAGTTCGCTACCTTGGAGGTACGGTATATTCCATTATCAGAGAGACCCAGTCATGGAATCAAATGGGAACTGCAACAAATGGCCGGTTGATCCAGGCTATAACAACCCCCACTAGGTGAGGCCCGTAAGATAGGTATAGCATGATCACTGCTCAAGCAACATCCTGGAAAAGACCGTTCGGCATTCATCGTTTGCCCTTGTAACTGGCCACGAATTGTGGTATCCAGTCCATTTTCAGATGCACCCAAAAAGCACAGTGATATTTCTGAAAATTGGAGGGACCCCAAGGATCTTGATTGTGGTTTCCCCATTGATGTGGGTGAAAAACTACTGGATTTGATTGTGTTCCCCCTATTCTTCAGAGAAACCCATGTGCCAATGTGGTTCTTCTTTTAAAAAAATGAAGGTTGCTTAAAAGGGGGGCACCCCTAAATCATTTATCTTAATTGTCCATTATAAGTACCCCCATTTATGGAAACCCCATATCAAGTTAGTGGAGATATCGCCCCAAACTCTCCAGAAAACTCTTCAGCTCTTTTCGGGATGTTCAAGGTGATCTGCCCCTGCTTTGGGAAGTTCGTTTTAAACCCCATCCAACTACCCTCTGGTAAACAAACATAGCTATTGAAAATTGCCATTTATAGTGGATTTTCCCATGAAAAATGGTGATTTTCCATAGTTATGTTAGTTTGCCAGAGGGTATATATCCTTATAATCAACAGAAACAAGTAGTTGAGGTAATTGCAAACCAACGACTAGCGATCTAAATCCCAATAATGAACAATTGAATCTTATTACATAAAGAAAAAAACAAACACACTATAAAACCAATTAAACCACTTTTTCTTCTAGTTAACGGTACTAGTTGTACCAACTTGGGGAAGGTCATTGTTAGTATGTACAATCTATTCGCCATGTTAGTAAAGTATGTACAATCTATTCCAGCTTATCCCAGTTTGTTGAAGTCCAAGGGCGATGAGCAAACCATGCCATAAATGACCACCCATTTGGGAATGGTTGGAATCTCACCTAGAAAAATGGTGAAATTGGGGACGGTTTTCTTCCTGTTTTACCAACATCATGGGATATAATGAGGCTATAACCAGGCATTTTATGGTGATTTTGGGGATGATCATTGACCATATGGGGATGGGTCGTCAAAACCTATGGAATTTATCACGAACGGTACCAGGGTTTTGACCCATAGGCACATGGGCCATAAACACATCAGTCACTGGATTGGTGGGAAATTTTTCACCGGAAACCCCTAGTCATTTCATGGGAAAATCCCAGCCAGTTTCCGGTGTAAAATTTGTCCCATTCACCAATCCATTGAGATATATGATGGGTAGTTATAAGTTGGTTTATAAACCCCATTAACTATAGTTATATACACTAAAATTTTCCCATTCACCAATCCATTGAATCAGAGGACCCAAATTTCGGGGATGCCACCGATCTCAGGTTGCAGAGTCTTCAGGCCGTTGGTCCCGATGCAGGCTGCGGTGAATTCAGGGTCCGTGACCAAACTACTTGGGGGTGCATCCCACTTAGTAAATGGCTATACCGTACCCCCAACTATATATGGTGCATTCTATATATATATATATATTATACTATGAAATTATTAGGGTCGGTCATATATGGATTATAAACCACGGATCCCAAGTGGGATGCACATCCAACTAACCAACACCCTGTCTGGGTGTTTCGGGTCGCCAGGAGTGGCTGCCCTGAAAGTGGCTTCGGCCATTTTGGACTCGCGCTTTGGGCAAAGTCCCTTGGAGGAAAGGTAGGTGTCTTGGACGCTGGTGGTCAATAGTGATGCTTATAACCAACTAAATAGCTAACTAACTAGCTTGGTGAATATTTCGATAGTGATTATATATACATGGTTATAACATGTTATGACTAGCTCCCCCAGACCCTTGCAACAACATCCAATAGCCCCTGCAGTCTGGCACACTTCAACTCCCCGACCAAAGGGTTTACCGCTGATGGGTGGTAACCACTCTGGTTACCATCCCCCGCCCATGGCCTTGGGGGGCGATTTAGACCTTCTCAGAGGCTATTTGGAGTGGGGGAAGCATGTGGCATGGAGGATCACGTATCAGCCACTTGTCAACCGGTACTTTGGGAATGCCTAGGGCCCCCTTTGGCCCAAAGCTTTGACCACATGAT
This sequence comes from Symbiodinium sp. clade C Y103, assembly GCA_003297045.1. NCBI lineage: Eukaryota > Dinophyceae > Suessiales > Symbiodiniaceae > Cladocopium > Cladocopium sp. clade C. Next base: position 9,741 of record BGPT01001537.1, read on the forward strand.
ATACTGTAAACGCAGGGTACAGAGTATGCAAGACATTGCATATATACCGGTGGCATATACAGTACCCACTACCCACGAAACAGGATAGGTTTTGCATCCAGCCACAGTGTAAACCTCCAAGAGTTTAGCAAGTTGACGGTTGTAGCATCCAAGGAAGACTTCAATCCAATGGCATGCAGGTGATATACCAGCATCCCGGCATCCCATGGCCAAGAACGTAACACCTACGGAATTAGCATCCTTTGCTTTTTTCTCCATGTTCTTTCCACGTTTAGCCTTGTTCAGCAACACTGCTATATATACCTTCGCAGCTGTGCCATGGAGAACAGCCCCGTGAGCGATGAGGTGGCTAATTGTTCCATAAAGCTTGAGGTCTCTTTGCCAAGTGGACGGCGTGAAATTGTTGCAGTCCCGGAGGCTGGAACCTGACGGACGCCTTTTAGATCCAACGACCCCTCTGCGACTTTCTGGGCTTCAAGATGGAGACAGCCTTACTGCCGTTGCCCAGCAGCCAAAGATAGCCGCAACCGGGAGTGCGTTTGCTGTGTGGTTTGTTGGAGTTGGCAGAGTTGCCACATGGGGTTTTGGGAGTTATCAGCCGTTTGACCAAGGCAGAGTCGCAGATCAGCTGAGAAATGTTCAGCAGATTTGTGGCACATCGTGGGCTTTTGCTGCCATTCTGGCAGATCGAAGCGTTGTGACCTGGGGCTGTGCAGGCAGTTTTGATCACACACGATGCTTTTGCTGCAATCTTGGCAGATGGAACTGTGGTGACCTGGGGCCGTCCAGACAGTGGTGGTGACAGCTCCAGTGTCCAAGATCAGCTCATGAATGTGCAGCAGATCTATGGCACAAAGCACGCTTTTGCTGCTATTCTGGCAAATGGGACTGTGGTTGCCTGGGGCAATCCAGATCATGGTGGTGACAACTCCAGAGTCCAAGATGAGCTAAAGAATGTTCAACTGGTAAGTGCGGCAAACTCTGCTTTCGCTGCCATTTTGGTAGATGGAAGCGTGGTGACATGGGGACGTCCATACATGGGTGGTGACAGCTCCAGAGTCCGAGATCAGCTCAAGAACGTTCAGGAGATTGGCAGCACAGACTCTGCTTTTGCTGCGATTCTGGCAGATGGAAGTGTGGTGACCTGGGGCATTCAATCCCGAGGTGGGGTCAGCTCAGGAGTCCAAGATCAGCTGAGGAATGTTCAGCAGATCTACAGCACAGATCATGCTTTTGCTGCTATTGTGGCAGATAGGACCGTGGTGACCTGGGGCAATCCATGCTATGGTGGTGATAGCTCCAGAGTCCGAGATCAGCTGCAGAATGTTCAGCAGATTTCTGCTACAGGCCGTGCTTTTGCTGCAATTTTGGCAGATGGAAGTGTGGTGACCTGGGGCTATCCAGAGGATGGCGGTGACAGCTCCAGAGTCCAGGATCAGCTCAAGAATGTTGAGCAGATTTCTGGTACCCGCTGTGCTTTTGCTGCCATTTTGGCAGATGGAACGGTGGTGACATGGGGCCGTCCACAAAATGGTGGATTAACCCTTGGAGTCCTAGATTTGTCCATGTGCATTTCGGCACATGGCAGGGCAAAAAGGATTCGGCCAGTTATTGTTGCATTAGTTTTGGGTGAAGCATCTTTTTCTGACATCCTCCTATTGGTTTCATCTGATCCTTGAACCTGCTAGTAGGCTCTATCTGCAGCTTAGTCAAAAGGGGAATTGAATGCTGAACTCATTCTGCTGGTTGCTTACAGTTATGGCCCTTAACAGTTATGGGATTATAACTTCTGGAACCATTGTCATCACCTAAACGTGGTTTGGGCTACATGAATCCCATAACAGCGTTGCGTCTCGGCACCATCAAAGGGGTTTCGGAATGCTGGGGTGTGCTACCCTTGCAGGGCATGTTAGTCATTCCTATAGGATTTAATGGGATTGGGATTGAATGAGATTATGTATGCGTATATATACAATTATATATACACATACCCTCCAAGTAGCCTTTCATTTGAATTTGGTCTTATGCTGTCTTGTGGCCATATACAATATACATCTTAGTATATCTTAGTATTGGTATTGAATATATGGAAAAGATCATCACTATTGGGGTGATGAACTGCCAGAAATCCCAACCAGATCCCATGACTGCCATGAGGTCGATCAGAAGCATCGCAATTGTCACAAATGTCCCTTGGTGCCAGGGGAGCTGGTGAACAAATTCTGAGTGAAACCAGGCCAGCTTGTTTTGTTGGTAAACCCATAGATGACAAGGCTACTCCCAAGATCTCCCAAATAGTGATGATGTGATACTCAGATGGTACCCTGCCCCAATTGGACAGCCTAGGGGTTTATCTATCCAGGGTTGACATATATTGACATTGAGTGAGTCATTATTTGCGGTCACCACTAGTGCCAAAAACTAAGCTCAGCGATGCTCAGCGTGTATCCAAGTACGAAGGTTGATTGGATGTGATCGAATATGCCATCAACACAATCCGGTTGAAACAATGCTGAAACATGTTGAAACTATAGATCATATTGGGGTGTCCTTTTAATAGGTCACCCATTTCCCCGGCGTTTTTGCCATCATGGCACTGTTTTTCGAAACCTGCCCCTCCGAGGGTGCGGAGCGCAGGGGCAAAAGCTTTGGATTGATGATCAGTGTTGATGATGTAAGACAATACTACTTGTTTCAAACTATCTATCGATCTATCTATCTAGCATATCTAGCTATCTATCTATCTATAGTGTATTTGTATTATGTCCTTCTCCTCTCTTGACTGACAATTGTAAACTATTCTAAAACGAGAGGATGACAAAAGGGCGGTTGGCCTCGTTATACTGAATCATCGAGTCGGTCAGGTCAGGTTATACTAGATCCTTGTCATGGGGGTTTGGCTGTATGTAAGGACGGCAAAGTGTGTCTATAGGTTGGTTAGTAAGATGTTCAATCTCAAGCGATGAAATGCAACAAAGTGCGCAGAAATTGTAAATGATGAATCACGGCACGTGTCGCGGAAAGCTGTGGAAAGCTGTGCTTGATAACCAGCTGTTTTTTGTCAAGCAGCTCATTCTGTCGTTTTTTTGGGGGGCTGGTTGATGGATTACCACTCCCAGCCAAATGGATTCATCCATGGACCCTGTGGCAACTTACAGATGCGTTTCGCGTTGATTCGACCCAGCCAGTCTTGTCTTCGGTACATGGGTATGGTTCAAAACTAGTTGCACCACCCAAACAAAACATCATAAAACTACTTTGATGCTTCAAACTGTTGTGGTTCCATAGGGTGGGACGTTAGCCGCCTTCTCTTCCTCTTCAGAACCCGATGGTGTAACTACCCCCCAATGACTTGATTAGTCACGCACTTACCAGTCAATCCCATTAGGCCACTAAAGCCCTGCCAGTTGTATCTATGTAGATATGCGGAGATATTGGCAGTTAGCCAGTTATGTATATATGACCAATGATCAATATATATATATATATAATTATATATATATATATACGGGGGGTTCCTAAAATGAACATCAACCAAAGTGGATGATGTAAAGTGGAAAATCCCATTGAATTGGATGATTTGGGGGTACACCCATTTTAGGACAACTTCATATACAGTACAAATAAATAGATAAATAGATAAATAAATGCAAAAGTAAATAAATAGATGTGAACAAAAATAAAAAAACATACATACATATGTGATCATATGTCGAAATATCCCCCAGTTATATGTGTTGTTGAACTGGCTGAACTGGCACACCACCTGCGCTCGCGATGCCGAAACTGCGCCTAGGCTTGGGCTCTCGTTGCCTCATGGCATCGTGGCCTGTGCTTCTTGGTGACATAACGTGTGTGGTAAACAGCATATTTAAAAAAAAGGTGATAGCATTTAAAAAAGGACACGGGATATGATGGTTCATCAATCAAAAAACAGGAGTTGTTCAAAGTTGTTCACCAACTGAAATTGGTTTGTAACATGAAATTGGTTTGTAACATATGTAAACCAACTAAACTGGGAAAAAACAGTGCTGAAATAATGGGATAGAACCAACCAACAAATGATGATTATGACATATCATGACATTGACATGGTTCTTCTGGGAGGAAAGTAGTCTTCCAACCTCCGACTCATTGCAGGGTCTATGGGTTTGTTCAGCAATGGCGGATTGATCAACAAAAGCTGGGATATTGAACCAACCATAATTGGAACATATCATATGGATATATGTGTACATAAGATACCCAGAGGGTACACATTCATTGATCAGTTATTTTGACTGCTTCACTAGGATATCAGTCAGGATTTAGCTTCAAAGCCATGTGAACACAAGACGATCGTGCTGGTTATTAAACAATCAGTTGCGGACGGACATCCAAGAGATAATATAAATTAAGGCGACTATAGCAAGTCCTATATATGTGTATGATGTGTTTATACATAGTAGTCTATAATGACACATATCCTCCAAATCGCAGCATGTAGTAGTAGCCGATGTCACAGGGTCATCTATCGCAAGAGCGTTTGCAATGTAAAGACCAGGGTATCCTTTAGCAAATTAGGATACCATGACGCAGTGCTGATATCCGCTCATGTCTTTGTGCCTGTTTTCCTTGTTCAAAGGTATCCAAGCTAAACAATGACATGAGTGCTGGGGAATCCAATTGAAGGTGGTGTTCCTTTTCGATCCAGACAGTCGACACATGCATTGGCAATTGATTTCCATTGTAGTGTAATCTTTGTTTACTGGAAGGTACCGAATCGGTGGCCAATATTTACATATATTTACATTTCATTGGTGGTATTCTATGTTTCAATCCATTGTTGTGTCACCGTACTTGCTTGCCAATCAATTTTTTACTGGCGAATCTTGGCGAATTCCCCATGTCAACCAGCTTCTACTGGGCCTCACCAGTTAGAAGCCCATATTTTCTTTTGTTTATTATCATGTTTACTGGATTGAAAGCAGATCCAGCTCCAAACTCCAAGGCTCTACGAGGACTCTTGGGACATGAGCCAAGTGAAGATCAGTGCGGTGGCACGGTGATCATGGGCGAGAAACCACAGTGCTGTAGGTTTTGGACGCATTTGTTCTTGGAAAAAATCCATGTTATATCATGTACATAGTTATTTGGAATAGAGATCGATTAAGGGGGGTTCAAGCATCACAAGTTGCTGTATTCACCCTCAAGAGTGAGCATGCAACGATTGAATTGATGATTTGGAATTATACACTATAGCTGGTTTAATTAGGACCATGCGCAAATTTACGAACTGAATAGCTATGAACCACTGAGAAGCATCGGTCCCCAAAACATATCAGACCCATTGCGAGTCTCCATCATCAATGTGGCGAAGGGCTGAATCTCTGGGTATTTGAGGAACTGAAACTCTTTGATACCTCAAAATCGCATGATTCATCAATGGACATATCCCCAATAATGTGGGTCATAAAGGTTTGACTGAAAATAGGATACCCGTGGATAAACCCCAAATCCCAGAGTGTATAATTTGTTCCTATACTAACATTGCCATTTGGATGTATACACCATTTCAAGAGTCCCTTTGGACAGTCCATTTGATGATCATTTGTGTGCCCAGGTCGGAAGATCACAACAAGGTTCTCCTGGCTGTTTGGGCACCCGGACCTTCGAATGATGAAATGATCCACAGGGGTAATTGGGATATTCTTTGGGATTTGATGATATGTTAGATATGTTAGTTAGTTTATTTATGTGTTGATATGTTCTCTGGATACAAGGGGATATGATATGATTCACTGGGGGTTGGTGTCTGAGACAATTGGGTATTCCCCTAAAACCGCCAATTATAATCAACATATATCAACATAACCCTGACAAACCAGATTTTGGAGTACACTCCCCAGTTGTAGGCTAGTTTGTAACTTCATCAAATTGTAGATATCCACTATAAATAAATTCTAGTTAGCCTGGACAAACTTACCCAGCGTAGGGCAGTTCAGCAGCACCTGATTATGAACAGTTAAACAGTTCCAAGTGTTGGCATTCCCAGTAGACCCCGAAAAAAAAAGAAAACCATCCCCCTAATGTCAAATCCCTCCATATGGACCCACAAAATCCACTTCTGAACTAGGATTTCGTTTGGGGGGTACAAAGATGGAAGGGATTATTCAAGAGATGCCGACTTTGTACGCCGCCTCTACAATGCCGGTAAAAAGATCTATAGACCCTATGTAGCATTTACTCAGCACATGTTCTTAACGTTTTTGTTTAATAAACTGGTGTCATTTCATCCAGAACTTACAACAACATAGTTCCAACATGTTCCAAACCTTTCCAGATTCCTGGGCCTGGCCCAGTTGTTGGGAACATCTGCGGGAAACCAATGCTTTGACCAGCCGAGGCTTTGGATCTGTTTCAAATCACCACCGTATCGAATCACCAGACCACTGCGCAGCTCGGGTTTCGGCGCCCAGCGGTTACAACTTCGGACCTGGTTGGTGAAGTGGGACTTCGACCTGAAGGTTGGTGAATGATTGGTGAACAACAGAACATGTTTGCTCAGTTGATTCCAATTTGATTGAAGTTTATGATAGCGAATAATTAGTAGGAAAACCGGTTTCAACCAACCTGTACAATGAGATGGGATAGGGGTATTTCAGATGGCTCAAGTGAGGGATTTTCCAGCAAACCACGCGACTGATTCCCGCAGGGTGTCATTCAATAGGAGTATTGTTCTTTCGTGGCCATTTGCTCAGTTTTTCTTAGTCAACTTGGATGTCAACCAGAGATTCCCCCCAGCAAGGGTACCTTCAACTATCATTTCGCTTGCTTTGGAGGTTTGGTTTTGTCTCATTTGACACCACATCTAGATACATCTCCTCGTTTCTTGCTTAAATTCCATCAGCTATGGTTTCTGGTGGAAAATTCCATTGAACACCCCCATTATACATATCAAAGACCCTGTACATCCAATGACATACATGCTTACCAATGCTTTTCCCCTAAAATCAAATACTCAAATAAAGAATCGCAAAACGAAATTGCGGTTCCAAGGGTTGCATTCTCGTACAAATATTTCTTTAAATGATGCAACATCAAATATATATATATATATATATTATTGATTGTCAATATTTGTTGATCAAATTCCACATCCATAATCATTACCACATGCTATGAAATCTCCATACTTGAGGTTTGCAGTTCCGCTTCATGAATGGGTATCATAGCTATAATTACAGGAATTATATCACGTTATATCTTGAGGTATGGGGGGCTATAGCCACGGCCCACCAAAACTCAACTGCACCCAGAAGTATGGCGGATGGTTGGCATCCCCATCGAATCGATGTTTAAGATTCCCATTCCAGGATGAAGTGAACAGATACAGGAAATCCTAGGTTTTCATACAAAAGCAAAGCACATGGAAACTTGCTTATATAGCTGTCACTTTCAAACAATCCAAGTATAGTTTTTCAACTCCAGTCGATTTTCCCATCGATTTTGGTTGGAATCTGTTTGAACAGGTCACGTGACTGGTGGATCCGCCCCGAGGCACGCCGGGATGATCTTGGCGATGTTGGAGCTGATGCAGAAGACCGAGGCTGCGACCGTTTCCCTGATCACCGGGGAACTGCAGTTGGCCAACTGCGGTTATAACTGGCTTACCCTCCGGTGTCATCAAACGTGGCAAGCTGGGAAATCCCCGAACTACATGGAGGTTTATAGATGGGAAAATATCTATAAAAGGTGGATTTTCCATTGCCATACTTGACTACCACAGGGTATAACCCCATTTAATTGACATTATATAACCAACTAGTTGCAGGAGTTATAATTCCATGGCCACAACTCTTAAGGGGCACAACTGTGGGGATATGGTTTGGGATGATTGGGTGGGGTGAAGCCGATTGAACGAGCCGATCAAAAGCACCGGGTATTTTCGCTATGAAGAATTATTTCACCGCCCGCAAATGTCTGAACGTTGGGATTTGGGGGATATAAAACGGGATATTGAATGGTTGTGTGGGAAATTAACCAGCTTTTTTTTTTAGAGCATCAATGACATACATATTGGTACTTAACCACCATTTTACTGTATCATGGGATCTAAAACACCTGCTTAGTGGGATGTGTTTACCATTTAGAAAATTGTGTTTAAATTGGAAAATTGGAAAATGATGGTTGACTGATGAGTGCTTGAGTGAGGGCCGAAATTCATCCAATAATTGGAATCCTGTTCTGAACCAAGCACTAGAACTCTGCTAGATTGTGTTTTTGTTCAACATGGGAAGAAAGGATTCAGACCTTGCAACTTTAATCTGGAACTCAACATCTATAGCAATCTATGGGTTTTGAAGCGGATTTTACCATTGGGTTTTGCATGGTTTTGCAATTTTTGATTGGTCCATGTGAAAGATTTAGGGGAGTGAAACACAAGGCAGATTTACCCTAAGCCTAGCCTTAAACATATATAAGCCACACACATCAGAAAAATGGGATTGACACTTCACTTCGCGCAAACATTTCATAAGAAGAAGACACCTTAAACGAGCATTTTGCCAACAGAGCATGTGATTTGAAACAACTGGATGTTATTTGTGAGCATGTCATTATTCCCTATTTGATTTGTGTAGGTTTAGATTCCCATTTTTGTTGCTTCAATTTCCTGTTGGCCGATCAGCCATATCCGCAGAGTTGCTCATCCATGCTCCGGCTAGTTGATGGGTTCAATCCAAGTATGGTACATACGGAACATACCTACACTTAACACGGAACCCCACAAGTACGATTCTCAAGGGTCACATCGTTTTTGGGACCCAAAGTTTATCTACCTTAATTTGCAAGTGCAATCCTTACTTATATGTTTGATATTGTCTTGGTTAAATCTTGCTGCTTTTGTTGGTGAAATCTCTAGCTATGATGCTTCAATTCCCCTCTTTGTTGTTTACTGTAAATCCCAATTGGTGTGGGTAACATAGATGGGGAAAGCCCATGGTTTCCCATTCGGAGAATCATCTACAATCATTTATGGTGGGTTTTGCACATCAATGTAAACGTTTACAGGATGGTAAAATCCCTAGTTTCATCTATTCTCCATATACATCATGTTAAAATCCCCATGTTTGATGCTTGAATTCCTTTCTTTGCACACGTGAAATTCCAATTTCTGCCGGTGAAATCCGGTTCTTGTCCCCCTCGAAATCCTCCCAAGTTTCGCGCCAGGTCCAGTGGCTCCCAGCGGTCACGGCAATGCTGCGATGCTTGGAATTGGCTGCTGAGGCGCGCGCGTTTCACCATGGGTTTCAATACCCAAAAAAAAATACTGAACTGGTCTACTCTCTGGTATATTAACATAGACCCTGAGAATAGCTATTCTTAGAGGAAACTCATCTTCCAATTCCTATCTGCCAGGGTCTATGTTAATTTACCAGATGGTAATTTGGATGATTTGGGGGGTACCTCCATTTAGTTATAGTTCATATATTAATCCCTACCCCCTAATACTCACCCCCCCTTAATAATAAACACCTCAGGTAGTTTTGATTATTAGGGGCGTATTTATTATCAGGGGACCCTAATACTAAATTTTGGACCTTAATATCAAAAACTATTTGTTTCGATGTCAAAATCAATTTAAATTCCAATTTAAAACGCAATTATTACGTTGCAAAAAAATGGATTTCGAAGCGGACCCTAGTAATAAACACCCCTGGGTTAACTAGTTTTTATTATTAGGGGGTGAAACCCACAAATGATAGCTTTGTTTTTAAATTGCTTTCTAAAGGGGATCAATCAAAAGTCAAATTGGCCAACCACAAATTTTCCAAAATTGGAGATGGACCCTAGTTTTTATTATTTGGGGGCGTTTAGTAATAGGGGGAAGGATTATGTTCATGTATGTTGTATTCAATTAATGAGACTTACATAGACTAGATTTACAGTAACTATATATAAATATAGTTGTCAAGTAACAATCCATGACAGTTAAATTCAACAGGGTTTATCTGAAAACATCACAATTAGGGTGATTCCGTTCTCAACCAACCAGGATCGCAGGGGACGACGTGGGGTTTTGAACACTGCTCAAGTGAAAACGATGTAGGTCAGGCAACGAGCCTGTCCAGTTACCTTTGAGACAAGTAACCAGGGTGATTCTACCAACCATGTTTTTGGGCCTCTACTACCTATCGCTATCGGACAGACAACTGGAAGGCTAGGGAGGTATCTCATCTATAGCTAGCTGATTGGTCACCCAAAAAAGAAAGCAGCACTGAAATATCGGGGAAATCTTGCGGGGGTCCTTTCCTGTTCTTTAATCCCAGTGGTGCCGGACAGTATTACTATGGACCTGAGGGTATTCATGCGAGTGTCGAGCTATACATTCGGGTACTAATCCTGAATCCTAACCAACTAAAAACCTGTGTTGTTCAGGATATCTAAGATTGACAATGTTACTGCGATACAGACTATGGTCAGTAGGGGCAATGATTAATCCCAGAATCACAGGAGATGTTTGGGAAGATCAACAGGAATATGGAATTCCACGAGAGTAATTGATCATAGTCATATTTTTGCTTGATCAATAGGCCTCAACAAGATTCAATCAGAAATTCCCAAACTCATAATACAGTAGATTGATGTAGATTGTATCTATGCGGTTTCACAGTGTTTTTTCAATAAGAACGATTTTATCGACATCTATTAGTTCATATCATCCTTTCTTTTTATCATGATTATACGTTTGCCATCATAAATCAGCTAAAAATCCCATGAACTCCCTATGTTTGGTTGGTTAAAACAGCATTTTCCCATGGATTTTTCGGGGGCTCCACATGGAATCTTTCTGCTTAACAGGTCTCCGGAACGGCGGCTGTGGTGCTCTTCCGGGATTTCAATGGCCTGCAGGCGAGGGTGTTGCCATGGAAAATCCATGGAGATCTCGCCAATGTGGGTAAAACAATAATAAACCACCCATTTGGGAAGGGTAAACATACCACCTATTTATGGTGAAATTGGGGATGGTTTATTATTGTTTTACCAACAGTTTTTTCGATGATTTCTGATATGTTCCCGTTCAAGAACTGATTTTGGGCAACATAACACAATTAGACAGAATAATTCCAAAATTGGATGCCATTGACTATCATGTTTCCATTGTTGGCTGTCCAATTCCATCAAACCATGCCCTCACCATTTTCCGACTTGATCTGCTGGCCATGTTAGGCCTTTTCTTCGCGCTTGCAGAGAGAAGTGGAGCTGATTATGGTTGGGGTATCCCAGGAATTTGCCTGTTGTTGGTTTTGGAGTGAGTAAAGCGGGTGATTTGTTGTTGCTGGTTTTCATTCGTGGTTGCGATATAATTGGACGGTCAGAACAAAGCGGTGACGTGAATAACAGTGGAAGTCCTCGTCATATTCTTCCCAAGAAGGTAGTGGGTAGGGCCTGAAAGCCAGAGACCAATCATATCAAAATATATCAACATTTACCCAGTTTCCAGGTGGCAGTCAGGATGATTGCAGGAAAAATGGAAAAAACACTTATCGTGAAAAGTATGTGATCCTCAGTGTTGATGATTTTTTTCCCCTGAAAGGTTGTGCCCCTCGGCCAGATATTGAATGTGTATAGAATGATAAATACAATATATAACAGAGTTGAATGAGAAATTTCTAGTTGTTTTCGGTCAAAACACCACTTCTGTCCATTTGTATGGGTTGAAAACTGATGTTCCCATTTGCTTCACATGTACATGATGTTTACCAGCATAAACAAAAAAAACATAGAAGGTGACACACATTATATTAATCATCAACTTATTGATGAATATGTATCAACATTATGCCAATACACAATGTTTACCAACATCTTTCAACCCCGTTTCAACCAGTATTATTCCATACATGGAGCGAACGGGATAAATGGTTGAATCGCGGTTGAAGTCACCCACCAAAAAGATAGATTGGCTTTGCTGAAGGTGACACGGTGACACGCTTCCCATTGGTCAACCCATCATTTAGGGAATCTATTGGGGTTCTGTTTGTTATTTTTTTTGAGGGACTTCTTAAGCAAATTCCACAAACCTCTAAATTTGGGAGTAAAAATAATTGTTTCAACCATATAATCTTCAACCAATCGTTAGCAATGACTCAGATTTAAGGTGTCCCATAATGTCCCATGAAATAGTTCCTCATAATATGTTTGGCAACCAAGTCACGATTTTTTCTGTGAAATTATACAAGGTGAGGCCCCTCAGATGTGTTTGTTGGTGTATGAACCCATTACCTAGTTTGGTATATCCCCCACACACCTTAGTTAACCTAGTTATGTGCATCAACTTAGCCATCATAAATCAGCTTTAAATCCCATCCAAATCCCATCATTTTCTGTTGGTTAAATCACCATTTTCCTATGGGTTTCCTTGGGGGGCCTCATCTTGTAAATTGTTGATATTTATGGGGATATCCAATTTGTTCCTATTTTCCGAAAAAAGGGATATCCAATCTTTTCCTATTTTCTGCTGGTTAAATCACCATTTTCCCGGGAAATAATCATATTTTCTGCTTGTTAAATCCTCATCTTGTATGTTATTTCCCCATTGCTATCAGTGCACGGACGAGGACTTGGACTTCACCGCTGATGTTTCTGGGACGACTGATTCGACTGATCCCAGTCTTGCGGGCCCCGAAAATATATGGTGGCTTAAGCATCAAACACTAGCTGTTGACCATGACAAATTGAGGATCTGAATGGAATATGTTTCAATAATTTCATCGAAAAGTCAGATTTCATTGATATTCATTTGGAAAACAAGTTGAATTGAACCATGAAAAATGATGGTATCATGGGCAAAATCATGGGGATACTGCGGATAAACTTGATCACGACCTCACGTCCTGGGGTCACTTGAATGATGGGAATTGTATGGGTAACTATCCCAGAACCTGGTTCCAGCCTGGTGCTTTGCGATCCAAAAGCAACGCATTTATGGGGCTATCAAACAACAAAGATTCGTACTATGTATTTGATGAGGAAGATTTGGTTCTAAATCATCAAATTTAGGGATAAGGGGAAACGACCCACGAGTATGGTGATATGTTTTGTTTGGGATACATTGCATGTAGGGATGGAATGGAATGGAATGGAATGGAATGGAATGATATAAATGCATATAAAATCACCACCCCTTTAAGGCCCCGAAACAGGGGGGGACCTTGTCTATATGTAACGGGCTATTTCTCATACCCCCCCCCTCAAATTTAAATGTATTTACGGAACCTGATAGGTCCCCCTACTTCAAAAAACAAGCCTTTTTGAGATTACATTTTTGCCTTCGGAAAGGGGGGGGGGTAATGTCCGTAGATTCCGTGTGTCGAAGAGGGGNTGCAATTCTGCAGCTATTTGAAGACCTTTATGCCATCATTTTACATTTTTGTTTGCATTTTGGGCATTTTTTTGTCCGTTTTTTAAAAAATGTAATCTTGCATTTAAAGGTCCCCTCCAAAAAAACCCAGGGGACGTTTAAATGCCGGGATTACATATATACGTGGAAAAATTGTTTATTGAAATCTTACATTTACAACGTCCTCCCCCCCAAAATGACACTATTATTGCAAAATACATTTAGACAACGTCCCCCCCTGCTAAACGGGTGNTGAAATCTTACATTTACAACGTCCTCCCCCCCAAAATGACACTATTATTGCAAAATACATTTAGACAACGTCCCCCCCTGCTAAACGGGTGGTGATCATATAAATGCAAACAACGCTGTTATATGGGTTTGGCTACAAAGGGAGTACACTCAATTTTGGGTGTGTTTTAAGCGGGAAACAACATGAATATACCGTGAAAATAACAATGACTACCGAACATTAACCATGCGGGCTTTCAATTTTCAGACAAACCCAAATGTTTGTAGTTGAAATTTTGAGGCCCTCACCCCACTGGTTTGTGTTTTCTCTTTTGTATTGACAATCCGTTTCTGCACCACCAAGGTGAAATGGATGGATGACCAGTTTGACATGGTTCCCAAAGTTTTTTTTTGTCGACCCAGATGCGTAAACCATCCGTAAACACTGAAATGGAAGGTAAGTAGCAGTATATATTCAAATTTCAGCAACTGCTGGACTGATTCATGGGTTCAAATTGTGTTTCATGTTCAACCATGTTTGGGATGTGTTATCCCCAATGGACTCTCCTATTATCTAGGGGGAATCCATGTATGGTACATTTACGGACATTTGTTTTCCTGAACACAATCAGGGTTGCTTCAACTTATTGTTGGTAAATGCTTGCCACTTTTGGGACCGAAACTGGTGATTCTACCTATAGCCAATGCACCACCCAAACATATCTTGGGTCCCGGGGGCAGCCTTAAAAAATAGCCATAAATTGATGTAGAGCCGCTGGACACACCTTCAAAATCCCACATATCTTTATCAAGTGAGTTATATCCCCTATCTATATATCCCCCATCGGATCTCCATCTTAGCAGCCTGGATGTTCAACTCGCCCAGATCTATGATGTGGAACCTCCCAGCGATGACAACGAGAGACGGAGGTCGTCCAGGGAGTGTTTCAGGTGTGACCAGATTGGACCCCGACTTTTTGGGGTATGTAAAAGTTCAATTTGGGGTGGTTCAATGGTAGTTTTTGTCGATGAAATCCTCATGTTTGCTGGTTTCCATCACCATTTTGATGTGTGAAATCGCAAACTCTGCAGGCAGAATCCATATATTTGGTGGCAAAAATATTTGATGGGACCTTTGCATTTCAGAACTCAAAATATAAGGAGTCTTGAGTCCAGTAATCCATTTCTGATTAAAACTATATAATAGCAGATTCCTCCACTACATGGTCACATAAAGGACTGTTTCGGATGAGTCTTGCGTGTTCTAGATGCGATTGGCAATTGCGCAATGCATGGTCTGTCAATATGAATCGTAATCCCGAACTATACATTGTTTTCCATGGTTTTCCCTTTTAGTGGATGTAGGGTTAATCCGTGTAAATTCGCCATGTGTATCAGTTAGCCTTGTGGTTTTGAATATGTTCATCCATGACAATCTGTTTTTTTTACAGTTGAAACAGCAAAGGTACGGTCCAAATGTGGCGAGCGTACTCGGTGTTTTTTACTACTTAGCCATACTTGGTAAGTAGGTGACATACCTGGTGAGAAGTGGTGTAAGAAGGTTTAGTCCACGGAAGACCGGTGTTACATGTTGTTTATGACATCTCTTGTAGTTCCGATCAACCACCAGACAAAACCCATGAATTGTTATCACATTATTAATCCATATTAATCCAATACATCCCATCAAGAATATGATGATTTATGTGCCAGTCAGTTCGATGATTTATGATAATCTACCATTTGTCAAAATGGTGATGTTCCCTTGTTACGTGAGATCATTACCAAATGATCTAGCATAATCTAACTTTCAAATGGCCATAGAATTACCATATTATATCCCCAAATTTCATATAGCCTCATCATGTCTCATCATTTAGGACTACAGGATGTGGTAATCTAACCATATTATTACCATGTATAATTACCATTATATCCCAATATTTAATATACCCTCTGGTTATTTAACATAGCCATGGAAAACTACCACCTCTAATAGGATCATAAATCTTCTATTTCCATGGGCCATGGTTTCCATGGTTATGTTAAATAACCACAGGGTATTAGTATCCATATAATTTAGTCCCAATATCTCATATAGCCATATAATTGGATCTAACATCATCGAAGGTTAAAATGGCCATCTTATTACCATACTATATCCCAATACAGCCTCATATATGAAATGTATTTTATTACCATATCATAGTGCTATATTATGCTATATTTATCCCATATCATAGTGCTATATGTATCCCCATATTACCATATGGACTAGTCCCATACCGTGAAATTCCAATCATTGGATTGGTTAAATGGGAAAATTTACAGGAAACACCTATATTTCATAGGAAAATCCATGGTTTCCTGTAGATTTTCCCTTAAACCAATCCAATGATCCAAAGGCACCAGGGACTCTCGGCAGGTTATGGACGACGCTGGAGGAAGTCACCGCTCGAAGACGACTCTGTCGCCAGTTGCCGCTTGGTGCTGAACTCCCATTGCATCATCTTACATCACCATGAGTAAAACTATGGTTCAACTATGAAACATGGAGGTTTAACATGGTTTAACATGGTTTAACATGGTTTAACATGGTTTAACATGGCTTAACATGGTTTAACATGGCTTAACATGGTTTAACATGGCTTAACATGGTTTAACATGGTTTAACATGGCTCAACATGGCTTAACATGGCTTAACATGGTTTAACATGGCTTAACATGGTTTAACATGGTTTAACATGGCTTAACATGGTTTAACATGGTTTAACATGATTTAACATGGTTTAACATGGTTTAACATGGTTTAACATGATTTAACATGGTTTAACATGGTTTAACATGGTTTAACATGGCTTAACATAGTTTAACATGGTTTAACATGGCTTAACATGGCTTAACATGGTTTAATATGGTTTAACATGGCTTAACATGGTTTAACATGGCTTAACATGGTTTAACATGGCTTAACATGGCTTAACATGGCTTAACATGGCTTAACATGGTTTAACATGGTTTAACATGGTTTAACATGGTTTAACATGGTTTAACATGGTTTAACATGGTTTAACATGGCTTGACATGGTTTCACATGGTTGAACATGGCTTAACATGGTTTAACATGGTTTAACATGGTTTAACATGGTTTAACATGGTTTAACATGGTTTAACATGGTTTAACATGGTTTAACATGGTTTAACATGGCTTAACATGGTTTAACATGGTTTAACATGGTTTAACATGGTTTAATATGGTTTAACATGGTTTAACATGGCTTAACATGGTTTAACATGGTTTAACATGGTTTAACATGGTTTAACATGGTTTAACATGGTTTAACATGGTTTAACATGGCTTAACATGGTTTCACATGGTTTAACATGGTTTAACATGGTTTAACATGGTTTAATCTGGTTTAACATGGTTTAACATGGTTTAACATGGTTTAACATGGTTTAACATGGCTTAACAAAGTTTAACATGGTTTAACATGGCTTAACATGGCTTAACATGGTTTAATATGGCTTAACATGGTTTAACGTGGTTTAATGTGGTTTAACATGGTTTAACATTGTTTGACAAGGTTTAATATGGCTTAACATGGTTTAACATGGCTTAACATGGTTTAACATGGTTTAACATGGTTTAACATGGTTTAAGATGGTTTAATATGGTTTAACATGGTTTAACATGGTTTAACATGGTTTAACATGGTTTAACATGGTTTAACATGGTTTAACATGGTTTAATATGGTTTAACATGGTTTAACATGGCTAAACATGGTTTAACATTGTTTTAACATGGTTTAACATGGTTTAACATGGTTTAACATGGTTTAACATGGTTTAACATGGTTTAACATGGTTTAACATGGTTTAACATGGTTTGACATGGTTTAACATGGTTTAACATGGTTTGACATGGTTTAACATGGTTTAACATGGTTTAACATGGTTTAACATGGCTTAACATGGTTTAACATGGTTTAACATGGTTTAACATGGCTTAACATGGTTTAACATGGCTTAACATGGCTTAACATGGTTTAACATGGTTTAACATGGCTTAACATGGCTTAACATGGCTTAACATGGTTTAACATGGTTTAACATGGTTTAACATGGTTTAACATGGTTTAACATGGTTTAACATGGCTTGACATGGTTTCACATGGTTGAACATGGCTTAACATGGTTTAACATGGTTTAACATGGTTTAACCACAGGGGGATTGAATGGTCATAGCCATTTTATACAATTTAACCATTAGCCTCCAGTAAATTCACATTACGACCCTGCCATGAATTCGGGGTTGGAAGATTAGTGAAACCACTAAAATTGCTGATTTTCAGGGTCTATGTTCATTTTCCTGAGGGTAAACCATGGTTCAACTATGAAAAATGGAGCTTTACCCATGAAACAAAGGGGACATTTAGCATGTTTTAGCCATGAAGAAAATATGATTCATTCATATTAATGATACAGAGATCTATAATCATGTTAACAGAATATATCAGGGGATACGTCATCTACAAACATGCAGATTGAACCCCCAAAGATTGCCAATTTCCACTAGGTATTGGACTGAAGGGTTGGTACTGGGGTAAGTATGGCGAACCTATGCGGTTTGAGGGATAGGGATAGGCCCGTTGTAGACCTTCCGTTGGAAATTCCGCGCAACAATGTCATGTACCCAACTGTTGTTGTTTGTATACGCAAGGTGGGCCCCTCCATTTCAGTTACAAGTTTACAGACCCCATTAGTGAACAAGTTCGATTTACCAAAAGTTGGTGAACTAAACCAACGGGAAGCCCAGATATATCATCCTGAGATTCCCATTGTTCTTGCTTAGATCACCAAGTACATCCTGAAGTTCTTTCCGTTCACACACTGCTGCCACTACCTTGTGAATGTTCGTGATGAGCCCTTTTTCATCCTTGCTTCATCCTGTGCCCTTTTTTGTGGTTTATATTCCTCGTTGGCAATGGAAGGTTTTCACGCCCGAAATTCACCACGGCCAAAATCCATGTACCGTTTTTGCATTTCAGGCCGATTAGAAATTTATCGGTCAGATCGTTGGCCCCTTACCATTCCATCAGCTTCCTGCGGTTTGTTTTGGGCCGCCTCAACTGGAAACAGCGGCCTTGTTGGTCAAGCCCGAGGTTGAAAAATATTCAAACAGCTTTGCAATGCAGCGAAGTCCTTCAGGCGTACGCTGGTTGTTTCAAACCTGGATGGGGTATGACAGCTACAATTCCTTTGGTTTGTAGGATCCGCTGCTGGAATTTCCTCCAAAAAATGTGAAGTGCATGTTAAAACCATGTTAGCCACTTAATTCCCGGGGGGGCGTATTGTTAAGTTTGTTTTGTTGGGATGAGGTCGATTTACCGATCGAATTATAGAAGTTTAAACCTTGAGGATCAACAAATCACCAAGTTGAACTGGCATATACGCAATGAACATGACCCTACCCCCATTTCTGGGAACCCTACCGATCCATTTTATTTACAACAGGTTTTTTTTGTTTGATTACGTTTCTTTAGAGGAAAAAAAAACAATCAAACTATTATGGCTGTGATGTGTGGTTGGCGGTGCCACTGTGTTGCTTGTTGACACCATTGACCTATGAGTTGGGAATCATAAATTATAAGTATGCTATCTACCAGTCAATTACAGTAGACTCAACTATAGCTGGTCGGTTCCAGTAATGTATCTATCAACCCCATGCACTCTATAATACTAACTCTGGACATATTTAGCATAAACCCTATGCTGCCTATGCTAGTTATGTGGCTTGTAAAACCAACTTACCTATGATTTTTGGACACCACCTTGCAGGGCGGCTTTTGTCGGACTTTACTGTGCTGAGATCCCACAGTTTTTCTTGGCTCCGTAGGCAAACAGTTTGAAGCTGGCAAAGATTTCCCAGCAATGGTGAATGATGGACCGCAGAAAGAAAATGTGTCTACCAGGCAAGTTCCAACCCGCTGGGGTCGTCACCTCAAAGTTCACGTTGCTTTGCCCAGTGGACGTGGCGAAACCATCTCGATCTTGCGGCGTGGCAACGTTGTCGATCTGAAAATCGCTGCACAACGGTCTCTGGGGCAACGTTTCCTGAGGCTTGCTGCGCCCGATGGGCGTCTTCTTGATCCAACAGAATCTCTTCGACTCTATGGGCTTCAAGATGGAGACAGCCTTACTGCTGTTGCTCAGCAGCCAAAGATAGCTGCAACACGCAGAGCGTTTGCTTTGTGGTGTGAAGGAGGAAGCAGGCTTGTCACGTGGGGGGATCCTGCCGCTGGCGGCGACAGCTCCAGAGTCCAAGATCAGCTCAGGAATGTGCAGCAGATTTGTGGCACAGACAGAGCTTTTGCTGCCATTCTGGCGGATGGAAGCTTGGTGACCTGGGGCCATCCAGAAGATGGTGGGGACAGTTCCAGAGTCCAAGATCAGCTCAGGAATGTGCAGCAGATTTGTGGCACAGACAGAGCTTTTGCTGCCATTCTGGCGGATGGAAGCTTAGTGACCTGGGGGGATCCATTCCTTGGTGGTGACAGCTCCAGAGTCCAAGATGAGCTCAGGAATGTGCAGCAGATTTGTGGCACAACTGGTGCTTTTGCTGCTATTCTGGCAGATGGAAGCGTAGTGACCTGGGGGGATCCATTCCTTGGTGGTGACAGCTCCAGAGTCCAAGATGAGCTCAGGAATGTGCAGCAGATTTGTGGCACAGCTGGTGCTTTTGCTGCCATTTTGGCAGATGGAACTGTGGTGACCTGGGGCGATCCACGCTTTGGTGGTGACAGCTCCAGTGTCCAAGATCAGCTGAAACATGTTCAGCAGATTTGTGGCACAAGCTTTGCTTTTGCTGCCATTTTGACAGATAGAAGCGTAATGACCTGGGGAAATCCAGACGTTGGAATGTTTGGAAGTGACAGCTCCAGAGTCCAAGATGAGCTCAGGAATGTGCAGCAGATTTGTGGCACGTCCTATGCTTTTGCTGCAATCTTGGCAGATGGTACTGTGGTGACCTGGGACCATTCACACTATGGTGGAGACAGCTCCAGAGTCCAAGATCAGCTCATGAATGTGCAGCAGACCTATGGCACAGAGCGCGCCTTTGCTGCTATTCTGGCAAATGGGACTGTGGTTGCCTGGGGCCATCCATTCCTTGGTGGTGACAGCTCCAGAGTCCAAGATGAGCTCAGGAATGTGCAGCAGATTTCTGCTACAGGCCGTGCTTTTGCTGCAATTTTGGCAGATGGAAGTGTGGTGACCTGGGGCGATCCACGCTTTGGTGGTGACAGCTCCAGAGTCAAAGATCAGTTCAACGACGTTTAAGCGTGTTTCAGAGCAAAAGATTGCGGTCGCACATTTGTTGCGTATTTCAGCACTATTTTTGCCTATAGTGACTGTAGACCTACGGGTATCCGACTCAGAGTTTGTAATTGCGTAATTGTAGTACATTGTCCTTTTTTGGTGTGGCATACTGGGTACCCCAAAATGGAATAATTGCTAAGTCTTATGGTTTGGTCATGTATAACCTATTGAATACCATGTTAATATAACAGATCTTGGTCGGCTCATCTCCCTGAATTGTTTGATTGGTGAAACTTGATTCATCCTCCCATGCGGACACTACTTGTAGTTTATCCCGTATTTGCCGATTGATTCCCTACTGACTGTTGGTGATTGATTTCAAGCATTTGCTGGTTAAATGTGCCTTGCTGTTGATAAAACATGGTTGACGCGAAACATTGGATGGCCTCAAAATTAAGATTTGCCGCGTTGCTCTTATAACTTATAAACCCGAAACCCAGAACATGAACCAATCCTGAAATAATCCTAAACCGACTATATAGATAAACCCGTTCAACCCCTGCGCCTTCCCATCAACAATCCACGGCAACACTACCACAACATCCCGACAACATTGCACTTTGAGTTCGACCCCAGCAGCACCAACACCAATCAACAAAACACAACAACATCGCAACAACATCATAACATGAACAATGGCGAGTTTTGGATGATTTTCCCAGCTAGAAACCTCCATCTAGTTCGGGGATTTTCCATGGCGAACTGTTAGTCATAACAAGAGGGTAAGTGCCCAAAAAACAGGAGGCATGGACACGATTTAATATGTGGTTCCAACTTCCAAGGATCAACGCACAACCAAATAGCGACAAGAACAGGCTTCATTGTTCAACATGGAGCAAATACCATGCAAATTACAGATTGTGGCGCCAAAATGCTACAGATATTCAAATAAGAAAAGATTTCACTTTGCAGCAAACACGGTGCAAATAATATGCAGCAAATGCTAGTTGCCATGGACCCATGTCGTTGCTGTAGTGCAACCTTCAGTGTTATTCAATTCTGTTTAATCCCTCATGAAACTATCCATCTCGGCAAAATTATATAATAGTTCACAACGATCCCGCTATTTATTTTGTGGTGGGCACCACAAATAAATTGGTGTCGTTTTACCTAGTTTTTCTAGTGGGAAGTATTGTAGTTCGCCCAAACCGAAGGGATACAACCAAACCTTCATGGATAAACAAAGCCATAGTGCAAGATTATTGGTTTCATGGCTTTGTTGCTACAAAATTCAACATGAGTATTCGACCAGACCATCCGACCACCCGCGGGGGAACGAACTAACAAAAAATGTTTTTTTGGGGGGGAGTTTGTAAAACAACTGGCGATGCGGGTGACCTGCCCATCAAAGGAAAAGATTGTGAAAAACAAGTTGAACAACAGCAAACAGCAGCTGCAACTGGGAAAAATATGATCAAGCAATGGGCTTGTCTCAAGAGAAGGTAACTTTAAACCTCCTGTGTCTCATGTCTTTCCCGATGCAAATCTGCAACACGTTTGCGTTATCCCCTTGGTTTCTTACACACTCCACAATTGTCATACAAATCTAAAGAACGTTCTGGGGAAAACAACTGATTGCCATGAATTTTGAATGCTAACCAATGCAATTGTAAAAGAAAACATGTTTTCTATACCCTATGGTAAATCAACATAGACCCTGGCAGATAGGGGTTGGAAGATTAGTTTCCACTAAAAAGGAGTGATTTTCAGGGTCTATGGTAATTTACCATATCATCTATGGCTAGAAGTCAAAACCCTGGTACCTAGTGAACATCAAAATAGCTGGTAAATGGATGTTCATCCCATTAAAATGGATAATCATAGGTTTTGACCCATCTTCATAGTTTCCAAGCAACTGATGGCCATGATGTGTCAGGCGGGCCTGGCCCATGTCTTTCAAGGGCCATTGATGGATGCTTTGAAGACGGCGCTGAAGGCCGGGCTGTTGGGTTGGTTGCAGGCACTGGGAAAAAGATGATGAAAACACTAAACACATTTAAGATGAAGGATTTAACACGTGAAACTCGGGATTTAACCGTCCAAGACATGGGAAGTTGGCAAAACTGGTGATTTCACCAGCTAGAATGGGGGATCTAAACCCGTATAACTTGCTTGTTTTGTTTAACCATCTAAGATGGAAATTAGGTGCATTTACACAGTACCTCAGAATATCTCAAACATCTGGGGAAACTATCAATCATATCAATAACGATGAATCTGAGTCAACCAATTGTTGGACGTGCACTTCAACGAATACATTGAGAAAACACGGGAGAATCATGTTCATTTTTTGGAGTTCTGGGTATCTAAGATTTTCCATGGTTCCAGCCGACAATGGGACTGGGTGCATTCGAAGATCGAAGCATCTGGATTTCACCAACAGCCGCCCCAGCCATCAGTTGCGTGTATAAACTCATTCAACTGTAGATATATGTGCAATGATCAAAAGACGCTATGAAAGGTTTCAAGTAGGATCCGCCGTCACTACTCAAAATATGCGACTTACTGTGTGTAGCGATAGGGGGCCTTATGAAGCGACCTGCCCACCAAAGCCATTTCCCAGGAATAGAACTGTAACTGGCACCCCTTGCAAGAATCTTACCATAGGCATACCCCTGAGATAAAATCTCTGTAGNGTAGCGATGCCCGCAGCGATGCCCCTCGATACCCGAAGCGATACCCAAAATCCACCTAACTAGGCAGTCCCCCGTATCATCACATCAAACATCTTCATGCAAGTCATATATACAATTCAATTTGCATTTGTATTTGCGTTTGTTTTTTTCATTTTCCTCTCTTCCCTTTCCTCTTCCCCTCCTCTTCCTCGCTTCTTCCTTTTTCTCTCTTCCCTTTCCTCTCTTCCCTGTTCTTTTCCTTCCCTCCTCCTCTCTTCTTCCCTTTCCTCTTTTCCGTTTCTTCTCTTCCTTTCCTCTCTTTCCGCAGCTCGTACATGCCTTTGCCAATCTCACTTCAACAGTCAATGCGCAAAAAGGTGCTGAGACTGTGTAGCGACAGGGGGCCTTATGAAGCGATGCCATGACCTCACCACATGAATTGAGTTTTGACCGTCGCACATATGATATGGCTTTGTTTGGAAATAGGGTACTTACCCGCAAATCCAATGGATTATGTCAAAACATCTAGAAACTCATGTTACACATGTTCGCAATAAAAGAATGACCATTGGCAGTTAGTTACTACATGTTCAGACACACCCAGAAAATTTCCACCAGAAATCCTGGAAAGTCTGGTGGAGTACCATCTCGAACGGGCCCAAAATCATAGAAATGGAGGACATGTCCCACATTTCCAGGTACCAAAACCCAAAAATCACAATGTTGCTTGTTTCTATGTGTACAACATGAACACAATATTATATATATATATATACATATATATATATATATCATCATATATCCCATGTCCCATATGAAATATCCCAACACTAGTTATTATCGACCCGTGACCTCCCCATTTTCGTTGGAATCCGTGGTTTCACCTGGTGGTTCCACCCACTGCCCAGGAACCCCAGAAGGTGGGGGTGTCCCTCTTCGGCACAGCCATTGACATCGTGTCCAGCATCATTCAAGACGTTTCTCGCCGAAACTTCGAAGTTTTTTTTTGGGGGGGGCGAAGTTGACTTAGAACTAGCAAAAAACTAAGGTTGGTTGGGGATATAGCATGATATATAGCTATAGTTGATGGTTTAGAAACACTTGGTTTATAGTCCAATTTCACGCTTAAGGCTTGATCAGGGGGTTATATCTATAGTTCTGGGGATTCTAAGGCAACTTATACCCTGGAGGGGTAACCACCGACTGCAGATTTGTTCGCGAGTTGTCAGCACCAAAGACTGCAGACAAGCCAATAAACGCGGGGGGCTCTCTCATTTTGACTTTTCAGTTGCAAACTTTGGGTTTTGATTTACAGTTAACACAAAATGGAAACAAAATGACAATGTCCCTTTATTCTTGGAGCTAATTGTGGGAACACCAAGACTAAAGACCTACAATCTATAAAGATCTATAAGTGAAAAATAAACCGGGTTTGTAGATGATTGAGGTTCCCAGTCTACAGTTTCGAGGAAGCCTGGGGTGCTAGCTGTGTTCTGACTCCTCAAACTGACCAATCAGTTGTGGGTCCATTGCTTTATCATGTTTCAGCCAGGGTGGTTCACCTGCCTACTTAGGAAGTTGGTTTTATTCTAGAAGAATCTATCATTTGGATAAGCTATCCTCACCCTGATTCTCATTGAGGTCAAAATCTATACCCAAATGCCACACGTACATCCACGCATGGTATATTTACCTACAAATCTAGGCTAAATTTGGGGTCGGTACTGTGAATATTCAACATATATATATATATAACATTATATAACTATACATAATCATATATATATATATGATTATATATATATATAAATATATATGATTATATATAATTATATTCTGGTTGCTGGTTTGGAATATGTGTTCTTTTCCATCCTCTCTATCCCATGTGGGATGCCAATCCCCATGGACAAGAATGGACACCAGCAGGCAGAAATGCTGTGAAGCAAAAACCGCTGAGGGCGCGGTTCCAGTTCTCATTGGGCAAGACAAGACATAGTGTCATTATAAGGGCCCTAGATCTCAAGAAATGGAGATTATAACATATTATAACCACAGTCACACTAGTCACAGCCACAAATATCACCCCTGTCCTACACCCCAGTCCGAAGTGGCCACATGTTTCTCTCCAAAAATGTGGATCCCGAAGCCCCTCCGCTCCAGTGCCACAGGACCCTTCTCGTGTTCCTCAGATGATCGAATCGGGTGTGCTGTGGGGAGCCTTGGTGCTGGCAGCTGAGGGCTGCACCTGCACTTGGAACCAGAAAAAACGGGATGAACTTCACCAGCAAAAAAGAGTGCATTTTCAACATCGGATTTCACCAGCTGTGGATTTCACCAACTGTCGACTGGAATTTACATGAATTTACATGACTTATTTTGGAAGAAAGAGAAAAACAAATAGTGCTGTTGCGACCTCATTGCGATGTCACTGTGACTCACTGTAAAGTGTAGTTATTAAGAGGAATCATACCAACATGGTTGAACTTTACAGTTTGAGTGAATTACTATAATTTATCCAGATTTTTTGGCTCATTGCAAATCTATACAAATCCAGAAAACCCATATTTTTCGGATCATTAAAGCCGGAACTCTTAAGGAGAATCCCTATATATTTGGTATATACAAATATATTATTCTATATGATATTTATATTTTAATGACGTCTTCAAATCTTGGGCAAAATGGAACTGGGAAAATCTGTAATTGTGTGGGGTATGAAAACTGAATAATTGGGACCTGAAGATGTTCAAATCATTTTGAATGATTGAACATGGACACAGCCGAAGCTCGTTTCTGTTACATGTGGAGCCAATCATCGGGCGGAGAAAGCTCCCAATTGGATTCTTGAGATTTCTTGTGGTACTGTAGATGATAGAAATCTGCACCATCTTGGATGGTAGAAAGCCTATAGATAATGGGGTAAACCAATGTAAACCACCTATCAACTGGTTCAGGACTTCTTCCATAAGATCTCAGTGTGAAGCAACTCAGAACGCCCCAGCACCAAGACCGCGGGCCGAGGCCGGGTATTATGGCGGCACTCAACAAAGAAACCCTCAGAAGCCGGGGCGGCTCAGACCCAGAGGATTGGGTTTCAGAGCAGAACCATGGGGGTAGAACTAGCAAGTGGGAAAAGCCAATCAATCCATTGTCAAATGTGTGTTCTATATTTGTCCCTGATGTAGCTTATTATAACAGTATGAAGCCGCCATGGTTAATAGGAACCGCATCTATACCCTCTGATAAACTAACATAACTATGGGAAATCACAATTTTTAGTGGGAAAATCCACTATAAATGGCCATTTTCAATAGCTACGTTTAATTACCAGAGGGTATATTGTTTTCCATGGCCAGGTTAGATTGCTGTAGGCTTAATCCAGTCCCAGGGTCTTTCTGCTCGGCAATGTTCGAAGGCGACCAATGTGAAGCATGCAGCAAGCAGCAGCAGCATGGTGAACCTCTGGTCGTTTAACATAGCCATGGAAAAGTACCATTCTTCAATGTAAAAGTTAATGATCTATACACGGATCATTTGTCATAGCTGTACTGAATGACCAGATGGTAGTTTTGTTGGGCAAAGTTCCCAGCCCTAGTTGGATGATCATCCAGGAATCCCAAGGAAACCAGTCCGCAAGCCTCCTGGGGGATATGACTCTGGGTTAAAATGATTGACCCCTTAAAGTTTGATGGTTTCCCGGAAAAAGTCTCACACCTATGACGGCTACGGGTCATTAAAAAAAAACATGTTCTCTACCCAAGACCGACCTACAGAATGTAGGTCTATTGGTATCCCAATTTTGGACCCGACCCTGTAGATCCAGGTGCTGAATGCCTTTCTTTCGTGCCCGGCGTGTTGGCATCCATCGCCTTGCACGCTGTGGGGAAGCCCTGATGGGATGGTTGAGGACACTTCCAGCGTTGATCTGTTAGGCTTGTTGCTGTTGGTTGTAGTGGTGGTGCTTGATTTGCCGGTGATACTTAAATGGGTTTCTCTGAACATGGGAATACATCCTCCAAATCACCATGTGTATATGTGTGTATTTTTTTTTGGTACAATGTGACTCATCCATTCAGCTTTGGGTACCATATTTTCAGACAAAGCCAAATCAGATGCGCCACGAAGGTGGGTGAAGACTTTCTCCTCAATTCGCCATCGAAGTACCTTGGCGAAGGGCGGGGACCATGGGGGGACGTAGAAAGCATCACTTTTTGGAACAAAGCCTGAAAACACTCATTTTTGTGAGTCCTAACTCTGAAGTCAGTAGTTAAATGATTCATAAATGACGTATAATGAAGATTAATGAAGTATGATAGATATTGATAGATTATATTATATTGAATATTATTGAATTAGAACAGTATGATGCCTTGTTTCACTGGGATGTATTGGGATATATTCAAATTTCATCCAATATCTAAAAACTCGCTCCAGGGATCATCAACACAGCAAGCTGGAAACCTTTCACCATTGCGTTTGGAAGTCATCATCTCTAAAACTGTCCATGCGTCAAAATTGAAGACCAACTGGGATGGTGGTCCCAAATGTAGTGGTCTTCTTGAGGACCAACTGCTTAAGGGGGGAGTTGCAATGGGCCTGCCAATCATAGCACTTGGAGATACTTGTAGACTATGGCTGCAATTCGCATTCGCATCATGCTTTTCCAAAGTGGGGCCGACGCTGACCGATCGACTGGTATCATGAACTTGCTCAGGGAAAAGAACATGATCAGCTTCGCCGGAAATGATGGCAACACCTTGTACAAGGAGAAGATTGGAGACCAGAATGTTCTGGATGTCTTGAGCAGCGCAGGTGGTGGCTCAAAAACTGCCGTGCAAACATCTTCGGCTCTAAAAAAATGTCTTCTGCCACAATGCGCACTTCTGCACTGATGACCTCAATGCAATGGCCGTGAAAGGCCACGATGCTGCCCGCAAGAGCAGCAAAACGTGTTTCTTCAAGATCTTCAAGTTTGTCCGGGGGAGCTAAAGAAGCAGGGGAGCTCTTTCGCCACAAAAAAAGCAACAGGGTTGACTACCTTGATTACATGATTGCCTTATGGATTTCCTCAACATATATATATATATAATTGTATATATAAAGCATTTTGTGTTTTGTAGTATGAAAATCCGACGGCCCAAAATCACAAAACCTCAAGTTCCCAAATCAAGATGACCATAAATTAGGGTAATTATCCCATGGCCCCGTTTAGAAGAAACCTGTTGTTTTTCAACTCGGCCTTCTTTCGACATGTTCAGCTGCCTCACTGCAGACCTATTCAACTCTTGACGGAGATTCTGGTTGACACCAACTATGCACCGCTGTTGCATTCTCAGCCTGTCTGGGGCACCCAGCGGCGATCCGGGAATCCGGGGATGAAGATCTGGGGAAACATTGGATGGGCAATTCATTTTTCGTACAGTCCTTTTCTATAAAT
This sequence comes from Symbiodinium sp. clade C Y103, assembly GCA_003297045.1. Classification (NCBI taxonomy): domain Eukaryota; class Dinophyceae; order Suessiales; family Symbiodiniaceae; genus Cladocopium; species Cladocopium sp. clade C. The sequence goes on from BGPT01001537.1 coordinate 38,789, forward strand.
GGTGACATTGTGGATGGAAGAAATCCTACACCACCTTGGATGCTTGAAACCCTATAAACAATGGGATGGACCACATATCAACTGTTGCAGGATTTCTTCCATCCACCGTATTAGTCCTCAGCAGCTAAGAAGAAGGTGATGTTCGCAGTGTCAAGTTGGAATGAAGGTGGTATAGTATGCTATATATCAATAGATGTGGAGCTTTATGCTCCATTGTCATTCAAACTGACAGGAACTGAAACTGACAGGAACTAAAGTTGAGTAATTGCCAAACTACCGTCCTTTCTGGTTCACATCGTCACATCGATCAATCTACTTGGTGGTTTATTTATTTATTAATGTGTATGTTCGCCACTTTCACTGGGATTTCACCACCGTCACATAAATAGATTGTTAGGAATTCTCTAACAAACTATGTTGTTTGTTTGAATCAGCCGTAAAGGCGGCGGCGGTTGAATTCCCGTAATACTTGTTAGGATATCTTAGGATGAATGCTCCCCGAATGACACACATACATTTTTCAGCAGGGTTGCTCAACCAGTAACCTGCCACCCTGCCATCGCATGCTCCGCGAAAGGAGATTGCACAGATCATGAGTACGCAGGTGGACAAGGCAATTGGTGAGTGGAGGTTCATGATAAACATGTTTTGAAAGGTATCCAAAGCTATGAATATTTGTAAGGATGAAACAATACACATTAAAAACACCTGATTCTATGATTGGATCACCGATTCATCCTTCCAACCGATTCTATGATCCCCTCATTCCTCATATCAGAAAAAGTTATGGGATGGTTAATATCCTTGACTACCATTCATTTCTGCATTTTCTGCATTTAAACCTCTCTGTGAAAAGCGGTTGCCATAGATTTAGCCTTGTTGGATCTAGTAGCCAGATTACCCTCTGGTTATTTACTGTAACAAAGCCATGGAAAATGGCCAATTTTGATGATTTTCCCATTAAAACCTACATTTACAGGGGATTTTCTATGGCTATGTTAGATAGCCACAGGGCGATATTTTCCTAAGCATGGGATGGCTTTGATCTAATGGTTTTTGTTGAAGCGAGTTGCCACAAATCCCATGAATAGCTAACCCTGGAACCATTACTGCGGAAAACGGGATTCTGTGAACTGTTCGCCAAACCCCGAGTTGTCCCAAAGATGCACATCCCAATTCAACATCACCTTCAAAATTGAAGGGATACTCTCCAGGTGTCAAACTTGGCAATGGAAACTCTTCCATTTGTAGATGATTTTCCCATTAAACCTCCATTTGTAGTGGATTTCTAATTACCACGTTAGATTGCCGGAGGGTAATCTGCAACAACCATCTTGCTTGGTGATGTCCTTCAGGATCCCTCTCTCATGTGACATTTTGCCTCTGGTGCTTCTCGGCAGGTGCTTCGCAATCGACCCAGTGGGCCTAGCAAACTCACCGAACATGTGGGGGAACCCAGTTCTTCCGCGCTTGGAACAGGTGGGTAGTTGCTGTACAGGTATAGGGATCCTCAAAATAACAACATATACTGTAACATAGGCAGAGGAATCCTCAAAAACCACAACAGCAAAGGTTAACAATTGATTTCACCTGCAGTTATAGCTCAACAAGAGCTAGACATTATAAATGGCAATTGAACTATATATATCCTGAATTGTATAGGAGTTATATGGAGTTATGATCTCATTTAAGGCCCTGTTAAGGGCTATATTTATAACTGGTACACCTTCCCAGCTTTCGAAGCGCTTCAGGTGGTGGAGTGCATGCTCTCAGCCATGCGGAGCGTCATTGAGGAAGCAAAGGCGGCGCTTCGGTGCGCTCCATGCTGGAACTAACTAAGGTGAAACACATCGGTAAAACCTGGCCGGCTGAAACGCACGGGTACAGCCTGCAGACATATTTTAATATATTGTAAAGAACGTAGAGGTGAAACATGGTAAAACAGCAATATATGCAAACCATATGCTGAACAAACATATGTATAGTTATCAGCATGGAACACAGCGGTCAAAGACAAGAGTGTGTACCATCACCTTTCAGTTGCTTGTCAGATACGTAACCAACCCTCAAATCACAAGGTTTAAAAAAAAAAACTAGCATACCTATCTTAAAGGTAAGTCGAAACTTACGGATATTGTTTATGCTTATATATATAGATGCATTATGACACACATACACACACATATACAGAGATTATACCAACTTGTATATGACATTCAAATTTGAACGATGATGTTTTTTGGGATTGACCAGAGATTTCAAGCAACAAATTCTTGGATTTCACCAGGACGATGTGGGGCCCTCCAGTTTTAAGCTGGTTTGTGACCCCTTCAATTGTAGATATCCACCATAAATCCTGCTTATTGAATTTTAAAACTACTTTTGCAGTTGTTAACCAGTCAAGATCCCTTCCGGAGAATCAACATGTCGCGCCTTCCTTTCTGAAAGTTGGCAATTCGTTGAGACGACTGCAGAAGTCCTGACCCTTTTGTTGCTGATCAGTATATGCTGCGAAATATAGATCATTCAATGTATCTGCCGTAGACCACCATCTTTGATATGACTCTCTTGGTACCAACAAAAAGGATAAGACACAAACAACACGCATATTGTCAATATTGGCAACCAGACTATCGCATTTATTTGTGCAGCCACATTTTCCGTTTCTAGCTGCTCAAACGACACAACCCAGTGATCCCACACTTAGTTCACGGGACAACATACGGAAACCAGCTATTTTTGGTGACAAAGACTTTGGATTTTGACCTTAGTCGGTTCAGTAGATAGTTGAACCTATGTCAAAATCCACGTTTCTGATCATGGATACCTCGGAGTAGATTATATAACATGCGGAAAACCTATGAAAAGCCTAGGAAAATGATCTACAAATGGATAGACCCACATCTACTGTAGATGGTTGCGAAATCCGAATCACCAGTTGATAAGTGGTAGACATCCCATTATTTTATGATCCAAGGTGGTGCAGGATTTCTTCCATCCACATCTATGTTAATTTACAGAATGGTGAACTCAGTGAACTCCGCCAGGCGTATCCAGACTGGACTCCCTTGGATCTCCAGGTGGGGGTTCGGTGTGGGATTCGTCTGTATGCAGGTTTCCTAAAATGGGGGTACCCCCAAATCAATCCAAATCACCCACGGTTTTGGGAATCTCTCATTTCAAGTACCCCCCCATGTTAGTTCTGTGTGTATGGATTTAGATGTGTCCAGCGGGTTATATGAATATACATGAATATACTAGTATACTACATGATTATGTTTGATTGTATTCATTTGCTATTTTTGAAGGGTACCCTACTTAGATATATTTTGAGATGAGGTGTGGTATGTGTGTACTTTGTATATCATTTCCTTCAGTTGCTTTGTTGTGCCCAACTTCGACATTGTGGGACCCATTTCCAGATATTGGTGGGTTGCAACTGCAAAAAAAGGGATTTGATTGGCAAACATGGGGTGCGAACCAAGAGACTGAAAGGGACTAATGTTGGCTTGGGGATTCACCAATCTAATGAAAACACCACAGGTGATCCCAAGCTGGGTGATTCAGTCAAGGGGGTGGTCAGGGCGCAGGATGAATGCTTGGAGTTTTTGTTGGGTCAACCTCAGATTATCCATCTGAAATGTTGGGGGACTTCACCACTTAAGTGGGGATTTCACCATCTGAAATGGAAAATTGCGCCTTAAATATGGGTCAACCAAATTGGATGCATACTTTCCAGATCTTTGCAGTATACAGTATATGGAGGTTTCCTAAAATAGGGATACCCCCAAATCATCCATTTTAGATTGGGATTTTCGATTATAAACCATCCATTTTTGGGTACCCCCATTTTAGGAAACCCCCATATCTGTGTTTTGGAAGAAAAGGAGGTATCAACCAGTAGGGAATCGAAGATTTGCCATGCTGTGATTTTCCATGGTCTCCTTGGATCAGGATCGCCAGCCTGGATGATCGTCACTGTGATCAGCCCAGGGTAGCTGGTTCACAATTTCAAGTTTGTTTTTAAGCCATTTGGGTCTGTCTGAAAATAGTGTACCCTAAACCCAATGGTGAATCATCATGTTCCCTTTGAAATGGCTATAAATTGAAGTTCTACCCCATTTCCAGACACACCCATTCATGAATGGGTTTGTCTGAAAAAGGGGTCATAACAAATTATTAATTCCTACCTGAATCCCCTAATGAATCATCTTTCAGAGATCAAAATGGTCATAAATCATAAATCCGGGATCAATCCCATGTTCAGACACACCCAGGATTTGCGTCTGACTCCAGGACCACACGCAGTACTTGGCAGATCGGCTGGCGCCATTCAGTGCGCAGTCTCAGTTACAGTATGTGGCTTTGTGTTGGTTGTATTCTGTGGTGTCTGTTGTGCAATTGTTTATGTGTAAATCACAATTGTAATCAATGAAAAATAACCATAATGATAGTATAAAATATTAATGTAATCATTGGGCATATAGGCCTTGCGAATTGTAGGTACCTGAAATGATCCCCTGAACATGTATGTTGACCATTGGATTTATGCGCAGGCCAGTCATGCGACTGCCGATATATGACTGCCTTAGAGGTGGCTTATACCCTAGAAAAAACCTTGCAAATGAATGTGAACTAGAGATCCAAATCCTAGCTTTGGTACTCCACATGAACCAAGTCACACCATGTAACCACTGTAACCATACCGCATCTGCCAAGAGCTTTTCAAGAGGGGGATAATAGAACCCATTCCTTTGGAAGCAGTGTTCCATGTCAACGGACAACCGGTGCTTAACAGCACGTTTGCAGTGGAAACTCGGGGGCAGGCTGGTGTTGGCCAGCTGAGAGTCACCCGGTTGATTCATACTGAATCCTTCCAAAAACTGATGCGTGGAGACTTGAACACTTTGGTGGGGGCCGTTGCATGGTGCCAACTGGTGCTGCAGGAAGGACAGGTCTTGTTATGAGGTGGTGACGACCAAAAGGGCGCGTTCTATGCATGGGAGTTGCCTGAAGCCTGGCAGCCTTTTATGACCTTTACCTGGCCAGTGCCAGGGAGCACGGTATTTTTCACTCTCCCATTGCCCGAGTCAGTGAACACCACACCTGCAAGAAACCTACGAAAGAAACCGGTCGTCTTAGCCCTTTGGATATCTTTGGATTTTTTAATGGGAGATCATGGGAACATCAACACATGGGGCTTTCTGAAAATGGGGGATCCGCAAAACCATAGGTTTCAGTACAAAACCATAGGCTTCAGTACTAAGGTAATCTAATTTTGGACTCCCAAGTGGAGAACTTCTAGCGATGGAACTGTAGAGTGGGATTAAAAACTGAAGATACGCCTATGGTAGTTTCAACATTGCAATGGTATAAATGGCCCATTTACTTTCATGATTCATCTATTCTACATGGGTAATTTTCGGTAGCCATGTGAAATTCATCCCAATCGTTTGGGGAGGCGTAGAAACCACCATTTGGGTATGGATCAAAAATGATAATCCCTCGCAAAGACGATCAAAACGAATCTTGGGATCGTCGTCAGCGTCACTCCATCATTTCGATATTCGCATATATAGTACAAGATATTACGATAGTTCATAGCTAGATAACCAGTGCTGGTTACTGTCAAATATGAACGCAACAGATATTACATGATATTACAAAGATTTTTTTTTTTTTTATAATGTAATATAATGTATATACAGTAGACTTTGTAATATATTGATATGTGCCATCGTCAAAACACGGGTTGATTTCTCATAAAACTAGATGGTCATCAATTTATTGAGTTATATAGTCATCATGTTTGGATTCCCATTGTCGGATGGATGACCAGGGGCACCATGTACTGTACCATTTGTTGACAATGGCGCATATGCTGTAGATGCCATTGGGTATATGTGTTGTATGGTTGGATCGGGATTTGATCACCCATAAATGGATGGATATATTGTATTTTAGTAGAACTGAATCTGTTGCTATACATGGTGATGCCCAGCTACACATTGACGATTAGAAGCCCCATCCCTAGCTGCACCAGGTCGATTTTGCTGGTCCATCTTGCAGACCAACGAACAGACCTTGAAAGCCTTCCTAGAGAAGTGCGGGCCCTGAGATGATGCCCTGGCTATGGCTATGGTCCAGCCAATAAATAGGAACGATAGATTCTTCCATCCGAGGCATCAAGGTCCTTAGTGGCAAACTGATCAGTGATGTCACTTTTGTTGGTTAAACCTCCAACTTTGGGTGCTCAAACCGCCATGTTTGTTGCTGAGAGCTCCATTGTGTATCATGTTTGTCGGTAAAACCACCAGTGTTGTTGGTTAAACCTTGATTTTTGCTAGTAAAAACTCCAGTTTTTGCAGGTGAAACCTCCATATTTTTGCTGGTTCAACTCCTCATGTTTCACCTTGATCCGGGTCTCAGATCCCAGGAAGGGGTTAGCCTTGGTGCGACAGCTGCAAGAACTGCCCTGCCAGGGAGCCCCGGGGAATTGGGATTGGGATACCCGGTTCTACTGAGTTGTGGCCTTAACTCAGTTCATGTGTATATATATATAATTAAATATAATTAAATAATTATGTAATATATATATATATATGTATGTATATCTATATATATATTATTAGGTAAATTATAACGACCTCATTGTGACCTCACTGGAATATATGGTTAGTGTAGGGAATCATCCCCAAATGGCCTTAATTCAAATTAGTGAATTATTATAATTTACCTATATATATATATATATACACATGTATATATCATGAAATAATCCCATGTATAATAACTGTTACCGGCCATAACTGTGGAAATGATCATCAATCCATCTTCACAGGGAATCACATGCCCTCTGCATAGGGATTCCCATGATGGGATAGATGACCATACCACTATCGGATTCTTCATGGGAATATCAAACAAGAAGATGGGATGTAGTTTTTGATGGTTGTATTCTATAAATATCTAGAAATCCCTATCGATGGCATGATCTCCAATAGCTTTGCCTTTAAATCAATCCATGGTTCCATTGCACCTTTGAGCATTCAGAAAACTAACTTTGGGCTGATTATCCCAGTCCCCACCCCAAATGAATAAATCATAATCCAAATGAACTATGATGAATCACCATAAACCCAAGTTGCTCACAGGTTTCCACATGTTTCACATTTTTCAAAGTTAAATCGGTAGAGTGATTTTGTACCAATGAATGGCTGCCATCTCCATGTGCCAAAAATATTTACATGTATGATGAGGACAAGAATAAAAGATGGTGAAATGGAGGTTTCCAATCCTGGTACCCCAGATCCAACGCATTAGATTCATGATTGTGACTGGGGATCCCCCATGTCTTAGGAAACCTTGGAAAATCCCATGAAACATCTCTGAGTTCGATGATTTTCCAAGGTTACCGTGATGAAATCCCCAGCAAATCGACGATGAAATCCCCATGGAAATCCCGAAGAAATCTGAGGTCTTCCCTTTCATCTCACTTCCTTGGAAGGCACATTTTGTACCGCCAAACTTCCGTGGTGGTCAAAATTGGGTACCCCAAAGAATGGATGGTTAATACATGTCAATACTAAACATAGGCTAGAGTCTCTGGTCCCCTGAGTCTTAAATTTTGAGCCATCACCAAATGATTCCAGCATGACGAGGTTTTAAGTGTCAAAAACAGGATCTGACCATGACAGGAATGGTAATTTAGCCATGAAAAATAGTCGTATAGTATAGGGATATAGAGTGAGAGTATCAGGACCATGGATAACGACATCACTGGAAATGAGAGTGGAATTTCCACCAGAAAGCAAACTTTAGATGGAGCTAAAATAGACAACTTGTGGGCTTCGCCAACAAAGTTGGGGAATAAACCAACCATTTTGTTTGGAATTTGTGATGCCAATTTGTTGAAACATGAGACAAGATCAAGATATCTGGAGAGTTGCGCTGGCTTGTGCTACATAATTTTAGTGTGCTGATGAGTCAAATTCCATCATTCCTCGTATGTTTGTTTGTTTTTTCACCCAGTGACGTTTCGACACAGAATATGACACTTGGGAGGATGGTCAAGAACGACGAATTGATGTTTTTGGAGATAGGTGACTCAATCTCCCAAATAAAAATGTCTTTTGACACACTCTGACTGGTGATATGCATTGATATTGTGACATTTCATATGGGTATTGGTCAGTCGAGTGAACGCTACATGGGATCTTCAAGTAGTCAGGTTTGAAGTGCACATCTCCCACATACACCCAGAGATAAACATAGGCTACCCCACTTGTGGTTTATCATGGTTTTCTCATTGTACTGACTATTTGGAGGTATACAGCAAGAAATCTTGTCATCCTGTCAGGTTGGCGATTGAACCAGAGGGACTGGGGGCGGAAACCCAACTGAAGTACCCTCAGGTATTCAAAGATTGTTGGAAATCCCCTATGAATGGAGGTTTATAGGTGGCAAAATTATCTACAACTGATGGATGATCCATTGCCCAGGTTTGATTACCGCGGGGTTTACCAAGGATGGGTCACCAAATATGTATACCCTCTGGTTTTTTAACATAGCCATGGAAAATCCCCAAAAAATGGAGGTTTCTAGCTGGAAGAATAATCTATAAATGAGCCATTTTCCATGGCTATGTTAGTTTACCAGAGGGTATATAAAAACTTCACCATACTAAAGTTCAGCTTCGTTCTTCTCTTAGGGAGATTCCCATCTATCTGTTCAGCCCTGCCTCCATGTTTGTTGGGGATTTTCCATGGCTATGTTAGTCACAACCAAAGGGTACCCTCTGGTGAACCAACAGTTTGCTATTGAAAATGGCCATTTATAGTGGATTTTCCCATTAAAAATGGTGATTTTCCATAGCTATGTTGGTCATACAATGTGAGGCCCCCGGTCGATAGCTAAGTTGGTTTATAACTCCAATAACTATGGTTTATGATACGCAAATAACTATACTTCATGGGGTTTATAAACCAACTTATAACGTTTGGGGGCCTCACATTGGATGTTTTTTGTTGTTCCCCAACATTTCCCAGGTCCCACAAGCCCAGCCGCAGGTCAACAACATCCAATGGCAAGCCTCTTCAACTTGCAGGCGGTAAGTCTTCAGAACTGGCTGAGACCCATGGTGATGATGCCAAATGATGTATACCATGTTATACATATATATATATATACATACATGCATTCCTATTGTGTTTGTTATTGCTATTGTTATTGTCATTATTATGATGATTACGATATATTACGATTGTTCTTATTTGTTTAGCATTATTATTGTCATTGCCATTCTCAGTTCTATTATATATAGTTGTTATTATATCGTATAATATAGTAATATGTATATACACGTTTCAGTGTATTCTAGTGTATTGTATGTATAGAGAGAGAGAGAGAGACACAATGTATGTGTACGCAATTCTATGCATTCAATATGTTTGTGTATGACACTTTAACTAAGATTTACATCTACGCATTGACCCTAATCATAACTGGACCCTGACAGGATTGAGAGCAGCCAATAGGCTAGTGACATATGGGCACTAAGGGATGTTCAAGTAGAGATCATTGCATATCCCTTACATACTATGTACACATACACATGCGGATGTAATTATGTATGTATATGTATACCATTGTATACCCAAAAAGAGGTTTGCATATAGTATGAGGCATTGGCAACTAGAGGGTGGTGAAACCATTTTCCATGTTTGCAGTGACCGCAGCCTGTGTGGTACAGGATATTTGACTGCATCGTCAGTCCGGACCTTCAGAATGTTTTGCACATGTAATAAACTGGCGAACACCAACGCCAAATGATTTTCTGATTCAATATAAAATGGATACAGTATCTTTACTTGACCCATAATTGGAATGTTTGATTTGGCAAATACCTGACACATTTATAGAAACTCAACATGTCATCCCCAGGTTTTGGGTAGTTCACAGTTAGTTCTCCTCGGCCTGGGGACAGCATACCCCCAAATCATCCAAGACCATGACTTGGTATTGAAACCTATGGTGACTGGGGGATTCCCCATTTTTAAGAATTCCTCAAATATGTTAGTTCATTCAATTTCAAGATTTTGCCAATGATGTCGACCAATGCGGGCTATTCTGGCATGGATGCAGATGCTGGCTCGTTCCTGATTGAGCTAAAGGTCCTGTGCTTGAGTGGTGAAAGTTTGACATTCAAAGTCCCCTGCAGCACCCTTGGAAGGGAGCTTCGAGAGCTGGTTTCACAACAGCTTTCCAAGAAAGGCCGAAAACTCGCTTTGCATCACGGCACTTCACCGCTTGTATTCCATCAAAGCTTGCAAGAGCAAGGTATTTTGGGTGAGACTGCAGCTTTGTCGTGCACTTTTGCACCATCAGATTTTAGTGCAGCATGGTGTTTTGTAAGTGGAGAGGCAACCTCAGATGAAAAGTTTGCACTGGAAGGGTTGACATGCATAGACGGCGCTCCATATTATTCCCAAGGAGATTATTTCCGCCACCTTCCCCAGTCGCTGGAAAAGCTTACTTTCAATCCCGAATTCAATTCGAGCCTGGAGGGTGTCGCGTTCCCAAGTGGTCTGCAAAGCCTGACTTTTGGTCATCACTTTAACCTCAGCATGGAAGGTGTGAGTTTGCCGAAGAGTCTCCAAAGCCTGACTTTCGGATGTCAGTTCAACCAGCCCATGGAGGGAGTGATCTTGCCCAAGGGTCTTCTAAGCCTCACTTTTGGTGACGACTTCAACCAAAGCATGGCCGAGGTGAGATTGCCTGACAGTCTTGAAAACCTGAAGTTTGGTCTCACGTTCAACCAGAGCTTGGTGGGCACGACGTTGCCCAACAGTCTTCAGAGACTGACTTTTGGTAGTCATTTCAACCAGAGTTTAGTCGGTGTGATGTTGCCCAAGAGTCTTCTAAGCCTGACTCTTGGCCGGTATTTAAACCAGAGCATGCCAGATGCGCTTGACAGCAGCATGGAGGCTTTCAGCTGGCCAACCAATCTTGAAAGCCTGAGTTTTGGTACTGAGTTCAATCAGAGCCTAGATGGCATGTTGTGGCCAAGCAGTCTCAAACACCTGACTTTGAGTGGTTGGTTCAACCGGAGTGTGAATGGCGTGACGTGGCCAAGCGGACTTCAAAGTCTGACTTTTGGTCATTTGTTCAATCAGAGTGTGGATGGCGTGACGTGGCCAAGCAATCTTCACAGTCTCACTTTTGGCCAAGAGTTCAATCAGGATGTGTGTGGTCTGACGTGGCCAAACAGTCTTCAAAGTCTGACGTTTGGTTTTGAATTCGACCAGTGTATGGACGGAATGAAGTGGCCAAGTAGACTGCAAAGTCTGACTTTTGGCCATCAGTTCAACCAGAGTGTGGATGGCGTGAAGTTTCCAAGCAGTCTTCAAAGCCTGACATTTGGCTATCATTTCAACCAGAGTGTGGATGGCGTGACGTGGCCAAGCTGTCTTCAAAGTCTGACTTTTGGCCTTCAGTTCAACCAGAGTGTGGATGGCGTAAAGCTTCCCAGCAGTATTGTAAGCTTGACCCTCGGTGGTAGCAACCATAGCATTCCAGATGGAATGTTGCTCCACAGTCTCCAAAGCCTGAAGATGGGTGACGCGTTCAACCAGCCCATGGAGGGAATGATTTTGCCCAAGAGCCTTCTAAGCCTCACTTTTGGTGACGACTTCAACCAAAGCATGGCTGAGGTGAGGTTGCCGGACAGTCTGCAAAGCCTGAAGTTTGGTCGGGCATTCGACCAGAGTTTGGTTGGTGCGACGTTGCCCAACTGTCTTCAAAGCCTGACTTTTGGCGGTGATTTCTGCAATTTCAACCAGAGTATGGTCGGTGTGACGTTGCCCCACAGCCTTCAAAGTCTGACTTTTGGTACCCGTTTTAACCAGAGTATGGCTGGCGTCAAGTTGCCTAACAGTCTGGAAAGCCTCACGTTCGGTTCGTGCTTCAACCAGAGCTTGGAAGGGCTGACATTGCCCAACGGTCTTCAAAGTTTGACTTTAGGTGAGTCGTTCAACCAAAGCATGAAGTGCGTCAATTTACCCAGCAGCCTTCAAAGGTTGACGCAGATGCAGAGACACCTCATTTTTGCCGAGGATATTTTTGATATTACTCAAGTGATTTGCTTTCCATTTGGCCTCTCTGTCGATGAATCCCGCGATCCAGGAAACAACTTCGAAAAACGGATCGGATCTGGGTTCAATGGGTTTTCCATTGGTTTTTCATTTTTGTTCCATGTTTTTTTCTATGGGTTTTCCTGGACATGAAGGGATAGGCCACGGAGTTAGGCAACTGGTGAATAGCTGTGATAATTATATCGTCTTCAAACTGGCTTAGAGTATGAGTTATACAGACAGTTTGTATAACTGTCAGTGGGTAATTCGGTCAAATTCCAAGTCACCCAAGGAGGATGTAAGTCCAGATTTGACTAGTTATGATTGGCTACGGCAAACTTCGAAACTTCGTAGATGTTTATTGGCAAGGTACCCTGGATCATTGTATGATATTATATGTAATTTTTATATAGTCATGTTATTATACTCCTCATATCTCCTGATTTGTTTCCCAGTTGCAGCAGGTTCCATGAAAATCTGGTTATGCTAGGGTCCCACTTCCACTCGGCTTAGTATCATCAGAAAACACCCTCCACTCTTTCAATCTAGTTGGGGGTGCAGTTGGGTTGATGTTTCTGGGTACAACCCTGGAATTTTACCCCGCCGAAGGATGTGGGTCCCCTATGACTGGTCATAGATCCACTTGTAACTGGGACCCTAAGATCCGCACCAACATAAACCAACACGGGTTTGCCTGAAAGCCCCATTCACATGTTGGTTCATGTTTACTCACGAAAACATAGTTTCAAGTTTCAACCACCATTAACCCATGAACCTATCCTTGATACAGTATCAGTTCACAACTTATGCAACACACACACACAAATCAACTACGAATCCCTACTATTTACTTGTTCTCGTTAAATTAGTATGCTAACTATGAGATGCTTTATAATTCCATTCAACTATTTATGAATATACATGGATATACCGTATACCAATTGGTCAATTTCACATAAAATAACTACGGAAACAGGCCCATTCAGAGATCATGTTCATTGATTTACCTATTCAACATAGAAATTGTCCAAGGCGTAAATGACCAGAGGGTATATCCACCATCAATTCCAACATATTCCAACAGTTGTTGCCATTTGTCAATCTCGACTTGGCGCTCAAACTCTGGTGTCTTTTTTCTTCGGTAATCCATGGAAATCACCGAATTGTTCTGAAATCTCCATGTGTTTTAGATAATCCATAGACATCACCATCTTTTGAGGTGAAGATCTCCACGTTTTTTTCCCATGGAATTCACTTTTTGGGTAGCAGGCCAGAGGCGCAGATGGCAACTTGGCCATAGCAACAGAGCTGAAGGACATGTCCGCATGCCCAGTTGGGCCCAGGGGACCAAGTGGATGGCACCCGGAGATCACCTACGAATTACGAAGGTTATCTTATATATGATTATATAAATATCATTATAATCCTACTTATATCTACTTATAGTATATATCATATATGGTTATGTATGGTTAAGTTATATATATATATATGTATCATTCTATATGGTTATATATGCTTATTTATAACTCTAGTTGGGCTATATGGATATCACCAACAACCACGGGAGCAATGGGAGCAATGGGATGAGTGATTTTTGTTCATTCCCAGAAGGGACCAGAGATATTTTAGGATTAATGTTTAGTGTTAACCATCCAATTTTAGGAGTATCTAACTTTGACCCATACCCATAGTTGCTGAGATATAATGGAGATTGGTCATGGGATATGTTGCTACAAAGCCAACGATAGCCCAGTATGCTGGGTACATGGGATATATCGCAAGATGGAGATGTTCTGCGTGATATACTGATATAGAAACACAATACAGTAACAATATGGAGATGTGCATGTATGACGGACAATATAGGTTGTATTCTATGGGATATCGTGGCATCATGGCTGAACTTTGGCAGATATTTTAAGAAACATGAGGTACTTCAGCAAATCAATGCATGGGTTATCATGGATTCTTCTTTGTTTGGTGAACTATGAGATAACCAACAGGCACTGGAGCAGTGCTGAGTTGCCATCGCAGTTTGCCATGTGCTCCGTGGTATACCCTCCGGTAATCAAAGGTGGCTGGCTGGAAAATCCACGATTTATCGATGATTCTCCCATTAAAGCCTCCATTTAGATAAGGGATTTTCCAGCTTGCCATGCTTGATTACCGGAGGGTTACTCAAATATTTCAGTGTCTATCCCACAATATGGAAGATGTTGTGGGACAAACTGATAAAATAGCTCTATAACTTTCTATAGGGGATATATCACGAACAAATTGATGCAAGATACATGATGGCTATGTTTATATTGGAATATTACATGAAGATCATCTCAGAATTACGGTATATAGCCCAACCAGCAACAAGGAAATGGATGGTATCTGCAGTTATTTATCTAACCAACAATTTATTAACATCAACTAGGTACCTAGGAAAATACACTGTTTGATCGGTTTGGACCCAAACATGACGGACTTAATTGACAAGCATGGAGATATAAACCGACAATAGTGGTGTGTACATCTATGTACCCATAATAAGGATTCCCAATTCTGGGATGGATGACCATACCACATTCATCCCATGTTTCGACCTTGGCACATACAGGTTTGTCCGGAACTGGATTTTGGGGTAGCCTACTCTGAGACAAACCCAGTGAGTGGCGCATCCCAGTAGGTAAGATCCAGATTCATTTCCACGCTTAGTCACCCTTTTTGGGGAGAAAATCCATGCAACAACTGGATAACTTAACTGGATCACTACTTACAAGCAGACCCTAAGCACGGGGAATCATGAGGAAAGTCAGAAAAGTACTTCAGGCGGATGAACAGATGCTAATATCACGCTGGCTTTTCGTCCGAGCTGCACAAGTTGGTCGCCATTCGGCGGGTGATCCCATATTTGTGTCATGGATTACAACATATTACAACTATGGCTACTACCCAGTTAGCCATTTGTAATCCAGAATATAACATAATATAGCTATGTTTTCCAATTTTCCAAATTCTATTATTGTCATTTCCCATATGGCTTTGTCTGAAAATAGGATACCTCCAAATCCATTGTTGGTTCGTCATCATTTCCCTATTTAAATGGCTATGACTGTGGGTATCCCCTATTTTCAGACAAACCCATATATAATTTCCATTAATTTCATTTAATTTCCATACTTTTCCCAGTCTATGAAGGTTCCAGGGCCCCAAAAGAATGCCTTCCCTAGGCTGGCGAGCAATCTGGAGCAGGCTGGGGAGCAGTCATGGTGATTTCATGGGACATTTGGACTGGTTGAAAGTTCCTTGAAGTGGTTTACCCTCTGGTAAACTAACAGTGTGCTATGGAGAATCACCATTTTTTCATGGGAAGATTGGGAAGATCCACTATTTCTATGGCAATTTTCAATAGCAAACTGTTAGTTTACCAGAGGGTAGTGATTGGGAATATCATGGGAGAAAACTGAACCAGACTCGAATAAATCGAAAAATATGGCACTATCATCAGAGACCTATTTTTTGGAACAATCTCAAGTCGTTTTACGTCCCTGGAATGATGCTTCGTTTTCCGGGAAATCATCTCCAAATGGCATCTCCAAAAGTGGGTGTCCGAACAGTTCAGGTGAATTGATGTTGGCAAATGAATAGTAAAACTTCCATTTGGGAATGGTAAACATACCGCCTATAAAGATATACTGAGTCATTGGGGATGGTTTATTTTTTTGTTTTACTATGTTTTACTATAACATGATTCTAATTTACCCCGATATCATGGGAGATATTTTCAGTTGGCCTACTTGGGGTTGCACGACTGGAGTTAGAGGTCTGAGTTCACCTCCATAAGTTGGGGGACAACGAGCCCCTTTCTAGGATTGCTACGTATAGATCGACTTGTAACCGAAATTCGAAGCCAGTAATTTGGGTTTTCTGGCTGTTTTGCAAGAGCGGAAACACATCAGATGGATAGTACTCGTAGATTCTCGTAGGTTCAGATACTCGTAGGACTTCATCTTTCGCTGTAATTGGCATTTGTTGAAGGTTTCCTTAAAATGGTGGTATCCCAAAATGGATGGTTTATAATGAAACATCCTATAAAACTGCATCATTTGGGGGGTAGCGCCATTTTAGGAAACCACCATTTACCAACCAGCACTGGGATTCTTGGACGGACCACTCGGACGCCCTGGGCAAATCACAGTGCTTTGGGGACAGCTGTGCCCAAGAAGACCACCATGAAATGGATGAATGGGATACGGGGATGGGTCAAAAGCTATGAAATAAACAATTTTAATGGGATGAACATCCATTTACCAGCTATTTTGATGTTCACTAGGTACCAGGGTTTTGACTCATAGCCATATGATATAACTAACTGAACCACTGAATCATTTCAACATATTTTAAGTATGAGGTGACAATTACCCCACTCCACGAATAAGACCTGGAACTGCACCGCCTCGTTCTGTGCCTCAAGTCACCATGCTTCGTTTTCCCATGACTTCGGGCAGTGGCATCTCCAGGCAGAGCCGACTTTGAAAGAGTGCCTGCAGGGCGCAGGGGGCTGAGTGATGGCACTGTCATGGGCGTGGACGCTTTGGGGCATTTGTCCATGTGGATGGCATATCCTGGAGCAACAAAGTTGCGAATTAATAGAGATTTATGAGTTATATAGCATACTGTTTTCAATAATTACATCATGTGCCTAAATTACACCCACCCAACCCTGACCGACACGTCAACATGGAAGGGATCCAAGAAAGATCTCACCAGGGCAGCTTTGGTCAAAATGACCATTAGATATTTGGCTTCAATATGAGTTTTAAAAAAAATAGATGACCATCAGATATTTATGTGGAAAATGTTCATGTCGGGATTGGTATAGTGAAACTTCACTGAACACCACAACTCCCCAGCTGTGGCGACCAACTGCAACTGAGG
Organism: Symbiodinium sp. clade C Y103; assembly: GCA_003297045.1. Classification (NCBI taxonomy): domain Eukaryota; class Dinophyceae; order Suessiales; family Symbiodiniaceae; genus Cladocopium; species Cladocopium sp. clade C. Next base: position 55,852 of record BGPT01001537.1, read on the forward strand.
ATCCGTTTGTCGTTCTGGGTGCAATGGAGGAGGCGAAGCGGCAGCCAGCTGGTTCCGAAGTGGCAAAGATGTGGGTTTGTCCAGAACTGTGGGATGCCCCAAATTCACCAAGTTATGGATATCTTAATAGGGGCAATTGTCATGAGCCACCTTGGGGTAGTGTGCCCTATTTTAATTTGAGACAAATCCGGGATGACCACCCCTTGCAGCTTGGTAACTTTGATCAGATGGATTTCAACCAACCGACGAAAAGCAGGATCTCGAGGGACAACCAAACAGGTGATGTGCCACGAATCAGTCTGGGTGAATTTTCTCAACAATTTTTGGCGACCTCAAAACCACTTAGCCTTGGACGTGATGGTTGTTATTTGGGAATGTGGTTTTGGACTTGATTACTTCTTGCAAATTTTCCAGATTGGATGATACTGGTAGGTGTTCATGGCAAACCGTGGGCAAATTGATGGAAAACAAACGTAACCATCCCTATACTCAGTATATTTGTTTCTTTGTCCGTTTGCCTGTCTGTCTATCTGCATGTTTAGTTGACATCAATGTTGGCATGCAAATGTAAAGATTTACACATGAATATATATATATATTTATACATATATAATATATAAAGTTACATATAATTACATTATTTATGTGTTTGCTTATGTTATTTTCATCATTACTTATATTTATAGTTTATTTATTTATGTATTCATTTATTTATGTCGTTGATTGTTTATGTATTGTACATACATGTGCATACATACATGTTTATTTATTTGATCATCTATATATATATATATATGTATATTGCAGACATACACATTACTCTCCATAATACATACAGTATATATATATATATTAATGCATGTTGTTGTGTGTCTATGTGATTCTACACAGTGTTTCTCACCGCCCTGACTCCTGACTTCCACCTTGTCAGGCCAAAGTTTTGCCTTTCCTGCGGTCCTTAAGCCTGGTATCTTCAGCGCCGGGAACCCGTTTCGGTTGTGACGTTTGGTGGCGGGAACCGGTGGATGGGGGGCAAAAACAACCATAGAAAACAGGATTGCGCCCAGCGAAATGGGGCCATGAATGCCAGAACCAAATATCATTGATGTGAGTTCATTGTAGAATATTGTAGATATTTCACCGTAGATTGACATAGATGTGGAAAACCTACGCCATGTGTAGATGATGAAACCATGGGAAGCCATGAATTTTCCACCGTTGATTTGCTGGGACGGTAATATGGGCCTGGGATGGCTTCAACAGACTGGTTTAGTAAGCGGAGGCCCATCAGGGACTCTTTTAGGAAGGGCAGCTTCCTGTGTGAGCCAGTACTTAATGCGTGGCAACATCCAAGAAATTACCAGAGAGTAAATTTTATGCTTATCGTACTTTGGAGCGCAGTTCCACAAGTGGATCTGATTTCACCAACGTTGCAGGGGCCCCATATCCCAACTTATGGAGGTTAGAATCCCATATTTTTACCCCATGAATAACCCCAACTGAACCCAGGTTGGAGGGCTTGCTGTCGGTCTGCCGCGAGGGCAGTTCCATGCAAGTGCTCGAGGCATGGCGTGGCCATGATGAAGGTTTAACCACTCAAAAAATGGGGGGTTATCATCCAATAATCGAACGTGGATGGCTGGAGAATCCTCATTTAACATCCATTTATAGGGAATCGTGAATTGGCAACGTTTTGATTACTGGATGGTCAGCAAGAAGAACGTGGGAATTCTTCGAGCCAAAAGGGGTGGCTTAACCAAGAAAATGTTGATCGACATAGCAAAAAGCTAACAGAACGGGATACACATGGGTATTCAAACAACAGAACATGTGGGCTTTAGCGAGTAAACAGCAAGAAAGAATCGATTTAGCCAGCAAAAACACACTGATTTTAACTGCAAGGTTGAAGGTATACAGCAAGTGTCCAAAGTTTAGATTTTAGAATAAACAGATAGGGATTCTAGGCTAAACAAAATGCATGTAATAGGTATCCAACAAATACTGCTGTGGGTTCAAAAATGTTATCCATCCCTATCTAGGATTATGGTGCAACATTGACAAGTACTTGAAGGGTATCTAGATGTATCTAGTGGATGAAGTGAAACCACCGAGTGCATCAATGTGGAAAAGCTTGGGAGATCTGAGAACAGACAAGCGTACTTGGCTGGCTATTTTGATTTTTTGCAGACAATAGATATGGTCAACACCATATGGGATGAATTGGACTAAACATAGAAACATCAGTGACAAACATAGAATTGCCCATGACTCTGATGACCCAAACTTGGTTGTTGAACAGCTTCTTTAGGTATAGTTGGTCCTGTCATGATGAACTAGTTAATTTGGTGGGATCATTTTACAAGTTTGAGAAGTCTATACATTTGTTCCATTGCATCTTCGAGGTCAAACTATCAATTGTATGTGAACGATATCACTATCTTAGTGGTCCCAACCTTAACCACCCACGGTTGTGCCCTAAACGTTGAGTTGTATATAGCACATCCTGGTTTTCATGAGAAGATCACATGCAATGCTTGGTTGTTTGAAGCTGTTGATGTGAGTGAATGTGTTTTTGGTCCTTGTGTTGCCCATAGTACTATTCCCATAGCCATGGTGTAGACATGGTTTGTTTCCCCAGACGTACAGGAATGGTCATCCCCCATCAAAGGGGTTTAAGATAGCCATTCTGTTTGGAATCTCCAGAGCTCGGCTGGTGAAGTCCCCCATTTCTTGGTTAAATGGAGATTCTCGACACAGCCCAGATGGGGATGTTACCAACCAACAGTTGATGACACTCCCACTGGCATTCCCAGAGATTCCCACATATTCAAACACATCCAGTTCATTCCAGTTATGTTTCTTAGTTTGTAGAATTATAGACCCATCTATAATATTATACCTACTGCATCCACCACAAAGCCATAGAAACCCTACCCAGCCCAACTTGGAGGGCTCGTCATTCCATGTCATTCCCAGATGTTGCGTCCCATCTTCCCACCCGGTCGCAGGCGGTCCGGGCGCCCTTGAAAGAGATCGGGCGCTTGGGCGGCAGCATCTTTTGCCTCGCTGCATGGTACCCGCAGGACTTTGGGGAGAATGGACCTCGGAAGTAGCTGGATGGGGGATGTAACCAACACTATAGGGATAGCATGAATGATTGTCAATGAATATGGATGATACAAGGGAATACTATTCATATCTACTGCGGGGATGTAACCAAACATACATGGGAATATATCATACAATGACTATGGATGAACTTGGTTTACTGAGGAAAGTTACGGTTTAAGCCCTCAGCTTTAGGGGATATTTCATGGTAATGACTGTGATGTTTGAAGCCCTTGGTGGGATATTCCAGAGGGGATATAACTTGATGAAATGGTGATATCATTCATTCGGGATATGCTATGAGCTATATCACCAACATTTACCAACACTTATATACCAACATATTATGATATTTGGCTGTGGTACCTGAAAATGTGGTATACCTTGTACGTGGCTACCACCCGCTGATAGTGGCTAGTGAAGATTGATAGGAAACCAAGAAACAGTGACTGTTCGGGTGGTCATTGTTAGTCAAAGGCCTCAATGATTGTTCAATATGTCGAATCATTTGGGTAAGTATATATGTGAGTGTGTTTGAAAATCGATAAGTATGTCAAGTATCCCATCTGTTATTTGGACAACTTAACCCATCCGAACCCCATATGGGTGTGTTTGAACATGGGCTTCACATCCCCAAATGGCCACTACCATGGAAAGTGATGATCAGCCATCAGATTTCGGGATACTGCAGAAAGCCTATGAGTCTATGAGAGACTTGGTGGTTTTCCAGGTGAAAATAATACCCAGCGAGAAATTTGCTGTTTTTTTTTTTTTTCCGGTGAAAAAAATAGGTGGATCTAAAATGATCTAAAGCCCACAAAACTACGTTTTGTTCCATGTATGATTATATTTGTTTGTATACAGATGTATACAGTACATATATATATATATACGTTTGTTATAAATTTATGTATATATATATATATACATATCAATTGTTCCCATAAAACCACGATGTTTCATAAGTTTTTTCCCAACCAACTGTACAGAGCCAGGAGCGCGAGCGTCTGCCATCCAGTGCTAGCTCGGTTAGCCCAGTGGTGAGTGTGCTGTTTCAACCATGGGAACATGGTGAAAACTCATGAAAAACATAGGATTTTCATGGGATTTCATAAGATTTCATGGGATTGATAAATGATTTCATAGGATTTCATGGGATTGATAGCTGATTAGCTAAGTTGACTTTTTTGGCCTTGCTGAACCATTATTTGTTTGTGGGGTATAGTTTTACATCGAGTTCAAAAACCAACTCACAATTGGGGGTGCCACACCTTGTACGGATTCAATCCCATTCAGTTCCTATTGAACGTGCTTATGGCAAAACACCATACTCATTGTTGCCTCATGACAAGCCCGGCTACCAGCTTCCTCCTCATGAATGCCCTCGACAAGGCCAATATTGGACTAGAACAATCAAGCCAATCGACATATGATACTCAAGGGAGTGCAGACCGAGTCGCGTACCTGGGCCTGCCGGATAATCGCTACCCTGGCTGATGAAGTAGCCCCAGCTGAGGCAAAGCAAATGTGGATCAAATACCATGAGTCAGATGCCAAGCACGTCTTCTCTTTCGCAGTGGAGGACCGCGTTTTCACGTGTCCTGCCTACAAACTGGTGAATACATGCAGCTGCGACTGAAGCAGGGAGCAGCCGAGTGGACCTTCATGAAGGTGCCTTAAGGGTGAACCTTGAGGAATTGAATTTGAAGGATTGTCGGGGAAGTCTTCGAAGCCCCCTTAAGGCACCTTCAAAGCCTTCGAAGGTACCTTAAGGGGGCTTCAGAGTCTTCGAAGGTAAATCATCATAAATCATAGACAGGTATTTTTTCATAGCTATAGTTACTATAGTACATGACCAGAGGGTAATTATTTGGAACTTTATGGGACGCTTTTGGACTTTGCCCAAACAACAAAGATGGATTTTTTACCATCTAATGGGATATATGAGGATGATGATCTAGTTGGTGGTTTGTTCTGTATATGTTTGACCCTTGATATGGGATGATCCCAAATTGACAAACATATTTTTCAGATAAGATGAAACCACCAAACAACCAATTTAGGGGGTTCAAACAACACAGCTGATTGATGTTGGGTAATGTTTTGTTGGGGGGTGTTACTGCCCTTTGTACGATACATTAGGTAATTATCATAATCCATGACCTTCGCATCCTCATTCTTGAGACTGCACTCATAAGGAGACCTGGGATTTCATTTGCACTCACAAGGAGGTATTTAACAATAAGAAGGTGCATATGAATCCACTGAAGTACACATCACAATTAAGGGATGTTGTCTCCACATGGTTCTGTTTCATAGTGGTGAATCGTGATGATTTCGAAAACTGCCAAACATTGACCAATGACGGACCCACACGCTGCATGCTGAGGCTATCATGAGATGATCAAGAATCTGTTCGGAACACCTCCAGAGGAAGGCCTGCGACTCTGGCCAGCGGGTGGTACTGTTGGACAAATAATCGAGAGATGCTCTGTACATTTGCTTGGGTATGATTCCAACAAGAATCAATTAACATGTATCAAAATATGATCAATGTGGTAAACCCAACCATTTTCAATTTTAACAAAACATCTTTCTATGGGTGGTAGAAACCATCCCCAAATGGTAGGTTCATTATTGGGTTTCCCACATTAAGACCATTGCAATGTCTAGCCCAGAGTGGCTGGCTATCTCTTGATACAAAGAAATGACATGCTTTCTGCTGGTTTTGAATAGATTTGACGAGCTAGTGAATCGATTTGAAGAGCTAGTAACTGGGTTATAACATGTTTTAGCCCATATTTGAAATTCAATTAGTGCTATTCGCCACTACTCGGTTGAATGTCCTTGATATGATCTCAATCGAACCAAAAAGCACGCTGCTAGTTGCCTCTGGCTCCTCCACTGGCCACTGGCTCCCCCACTGACTCCAGATCACAAGAAAATCCTTGGACCAAGTCGTTGGTTGAAGGCCCAAGCGGTCATTAATGCCACATGTAACCAACATCAGTTGCTATTAATTCTCCCCAACCAAAATATTGATTGATTATGATTGATTCATATAATTCCCTGACACCAGTTCATATTGATTTAAATGATTTCAAACTTGTGTAATTATTATGTAGTTTTCATTTGTTTGATTCAAATTGTTGTTTCATATTCCATGTGTTTGCATTGAAGGAATTCCTCAGGCCATTGATTGATCAAGCATATGTGTTCCACGAACAAACACACAACGATCATGATGATCCTTAATTACATTGCATCCAGGTATTCAAATGTAGTCGAATTTGATTTCCCAATATAAGTCTACACGGTGAGGCCCCCGTTTACAGTAGCTAAGTTGAGGGACATAACTTGATTAACTGTTGGGTTTACGGGAAATACAACTATACTTAGGGTGTATAAACCCACTTATAACTGGTGGGCCTCACCTTATAGCTTTATCATATTTCATCACATTTCCCATGAACATGACCATATTTTATTTGGGGGAATGCCACATTTTCAGGTACCAAACCCCATCTATCAATCCATGATCCATTGGTGAAATTATCTATTTTTCCCGATGGAATCCACCCTCTTGTCATGATCCAACTGCCCCATTTTGAAAAGGTACCATACCCACAAAAAAAACAGAATTAGCCATGATCCATTGGTGAAATCCATCTTGTTCATGGTTAAATCATGTTAAATCCCTGCTTTTCATGGTGAAATCCCTATTGTTCAGGGTGAAATCCGTATTTTTGATAGTTAAATCCATCCATCCATGATTCTCTCAACTGCCAGCTGCACCACCCCGCTGCCTCGCAGGTGCCTCGAGTTCGACTGAGGTGACGACCCGATTGGCTCAACCACCATGGTGACCTCAAACTCTTTATGCAACATATCTAGAGTTACAGTACTGTATATCTACCATAAATCCTATAGTTATATACTCATGATTATATATCTTTAGTTTTTCCAACCAACTTCGCTAATTTGTCGCTACGCCAAAACCTAGCTTTGTATGCAATTAGTAATTATATATATACATATACATACACATATGTTAGATACAGAGAGAGATAGATGAGCTATAAACCAACTTGGCTCATTGTGGAGCACCGCCTTGTAACATTGACCCAAGACAATACTCCGTCAGTTGATTAGTAGGCGGGTACCAATTTAGATGGTTCTGTTTCACTATGTTTGCAGAAATTCACCAATTATTCAACAGAGTTCATTGATCCACAGTTGACTCTATTTTCAAGGCTCGCAATCATTGAGGGTACTTGTCATTAGGAGTTGACAATAATGATGTATATATACTGTATATATAGATATGTATACTGTGTTATACTGTAGTGATTTTTTGAAATTTAATCAACCTACATCTTTGGTGAGTCTATGAACAAGTAACATGGGCATAGAAGTGGATATGCACCAATCAAGATTGGATGATGTTGCATGGTTGGGGTGGGGTAAGTCATGAATTCTGGTATGATGGTTTGCAGGTTTAACCATGCAAAACTGGGAGTTTGTTTCTTAATCAATCCAAACTTGGATTTTTAAACAACTAAACTAACTAAGGGATTTCCATGTTTGGGTGTTTAATTGAACTATGTTTGAGGATTAAACAACTAAAATAGGGATCAATAGAATGTTTGAGGCTTTTTAAACAACTAGAATAGGGCTTTCACTCCCCTCCATGACTCTATCGACCTGGCCAACTGGTCGTCCAGTAAAAAAATCCTACGACGTTTGATGGCTTGTTTTGAGTACCACTCCCTCCCACCCTTGGATTCAGATTCAGCTAAATCAGTCAGTCTCAGTTTCAGTTTTGTTTTCAGATTCATGCTACAACTGATTCTGCAACTAGTTGAGAACTAGTTACAACCAACTCTGCAACTAGTTTGTGACTAGTTACAACTAATTTTCCAACTAGTTCCGAAAAAGTTGTAATTAGTTTCTAACTAGTTGCAGAGTTAGTTCCAACTCAAACTATTTGAACTGATTCCCTAAAGTTAGTTGTAACTAGTTGTAACTATTGCTTAAATAGTTACAAATAGTTTAACTAGAACTCTAACTAAGGCATTTTGTATTACTTTTAAGAGAGAGAGGGCTGTGTCAATAATGCTTAGTGAAAAGGCCTAAGGAAGAGTAAGGGAGCCGTGGAACTCAGAGGGGATCCACTCACCGAGCACATGTGCGCCCAAGATGATCACCCCTCACGAGTCCCTTGCTGCCTCTGGATCCACTCTTAACTTGGGAAGTATCAAGGCGTTCAATTTCGATTCAGTGCCAGGCTCAGCACTGACCCCTCCTATATAGCCTCACGGGCGAGGGCACCTCGCGGCGCGGTCAGAAGCGCCGCGACCTCGGCAGCTCCGCGACCTCGCAATCTTCGCGGCCCGGTCGGAGGTGCCCCACAGTCGGTGCCCCAAAAAAGAAACATCTTACTCGAGCCAGAGCGCTCACTCGTGGCCAAGCGGCGTGCCGTGGCCCTATTGTATTGCTTCCTGCTCCTGAACCTCCTGGCGGCGTCTACATTTCGAGCTTCTGCTTGGGGGTGGCTACTGGAATTTTGGTTTCGGCCTTGGCCGTGGGAATTTTAATTTGCACTCGAGAGATCTGAACAAGGGGCAAACAATGACTTCAGGGGCCCTACAAGGCTTGTGAGTTGTAATTACCACAGAGTGACAAAAATTGTGTACTTATATCGTAGATAATCTGAGATATCACCATCCTTCAAGGTGCAGTTCCAGCTACAAGTGGCAAACAACTTATGAAGGTGAACTCACCATGGTTGAATCCAGGTTAGAAATCCCTGGCCTACACCCCCAAGTAGTCATTAACTATTCAGTTTGGATTCACTAGAGTCATATTTCCCATAAACTCTAGTTCACCAAGTGAATCCACAACAAGCCATTGATATTGACTATTCCATTATGGAGGTTTCCTAGAATGCGGGTATCCCAATAGCTGGATGGTTGCTTTCATGGAAAATCCCAAACAAAAATTGATGAATTGGGGGTACCCCCATTTTAGGAAACCCCCATATGTTCAGCGATTTCTAGCGTATCCCCTATACCGCCAGGCGAAGGGAGGCACCAAGGAGAAGGATGCGCATCTGAAGGCGAAGTTCGCCATTTGAGCCATATGGGTTTGTCTGAAAATAGGGGATGCAGTAAATGGAGGAATTAAAAGGGAAAATCATCTATAAATGGTGGATTTTCCATTGCCATGTTTGATTACCGGACATTATCCCCAATTATAGCCATTCGAATGTGGATAAGGATGATAGTCCATTGGAATTGGGGGTACTTTATTTTCAGACAAACCCATGTTTCAGCTGATGGGTTAATATAGGGGTTTACCACCAAGTACATTCCAGATTTTGTAGCGGGAACCCAGGAGCTACCGAGAGTTTTCCAACTACCTGATGGTGAGCCGTAAGTTTGTATCCATTGATTCTTGGATAGTTTCCCATCTTTGATGGCTATCAATGATTTGTCACCCCATTTGTGTTGTATCAAACCACTGTTTCTCACGGTTGAAAGTTTGTTTGCTATTTTAATCCAGACTTTGGTGCTTAAATCAACTAAAGACTAACACGGTCGCTGAAAGCAATGAGTTGTTTTCAAGAATACAGAGATCATATCTCCATTCCGTTTGCATAAAATGGCATTCAGTGTTTTATGTAACCATTTCATATATTGCCACATTACACATATGTATTTATACATTGATCAACATTCTATTTATATTCTATTATATAGTGGAACATACTATGAACATGTTCAGATCTATATGGTTCTGTTGAGAGAACGATGGTTGTGCACCAGAGAACCAGCTGCAGGGCAAGCCCCTTCTGGAAGCCGCTCGTCAATCCTTTCGACTCACAGCACATGTCTCGTGCGGGACCCCGGGGACCGCGGGGCCCAGAAGGGAGGTTTCCATGGCCCTTAACAGGGCCTCAAATGGGGTGAAATATCTCCTATGACTAAGGTGAAATATCATGAAATCATCCCATTTCCAACTGTTAAGAGCGATAACCGTAGGAACCGTTGATGATTTCCACCAGTTGATCCAACAAAGAACAGCCGAAAGAGTTGAAACACCGGCGGAATCCCATCCGTCATTTTTCACATGAAATCGCCCCAGATGGGCGGAACAAATGAAGAGATGAATCGATCCAATACTCACCTGATGTTTAAAGGACTGGAATTTATCTATTCCAGGATGGATTGGATCATTACAGGATCTGGGATATGATGGATTACAGTTGACCAAGAAACATGTCCAAAACTGGGATTGTTTCCAAGCCAGCATATGAAAATAAATGAAAATCATGCACGATGGATTTACATTAACTTAATAATCGGCGAGTCACTCAGGGCATAGCTTTTCAATTGTCTCATGACATATTTTGCTCATGTTGTTGTTATAGCCTATTTCATCTATGTTCCATTTGGTGGGATTTGGGGTTATTTTCCATTTGTATCTTCCATAAATAGACTACATATTACTACATATATGTCATTTACTTTCCTTCTTCATGTTTTACTTCTCAATTTCTCTGTTTCAGAGCTTGTGCCAGTTCGGCAAAGTGCAGGTGGCGTCACGTCTCCGAAAAAGTCACCCAACATGACAAGTAGCCTGCAGGAATGAAACGTGGCTAGTTCTTAACAGGAAAATCATGTGTAAAAGATATGATTACTCCATTGGGAACAGTTTGATTAGTGGATGTGTTTGACATGGATGTCAAAACCAAAGGGATAGAGCATACCCGCCTGGTTTGATGGGGGACTATTACAATATGGTATCACTATGGATCAGTGTTGATGGAAAGATATGATCATCAACCATGGACATTTCCAAAATTTCAGGCGACGCCAGGTCTTCGCTCTCAGTCCCCGAATTCTCAGCGAACACAATGACATATAACTTATTGTCCTGGTTTACGATATGGTTGTTGATTGTATATCAATTTCCCGAACAGCTGCAAGTCCGTTGTCGATCTTCAACATATCCCCATCATACCACCACTCATGTTGCTTAAATCACCCGTTTCTTCCCCAAGCTTGGATTGGTGGTCTAATCAATCCTTTTTTTTGCAAAAAAGGAAAAAGAACCACAACCAGCAAAGGATTAGTTTCTTGTGGACTACCAAATATTGACCATGATATTGTTTATTATCCATATGATTGATGCAATAACATTTTCATATTGTCCAATATGTATAGCTTATTTCCATATCTCCATAGAAAAGCAAAGCCACGCTTGGTTTCTGGTTGGTGAAATCAGTCCTGAACGCATCACCGAGGCGACAACTTCTGATCGTGATCTCCAAGCAATTGCACTCCCGCGCGCGCACGCGGGAAGTGACGCAGCTCGGCGTGGAAGCTACCGTGGGCCCTCAAGATGAGTATTGATGGTGATTTCATTGGATTTTGTGGTGATTTATGGTGACTTTATGGGATTCAATGGTGTATTTATGGTGATTTAATGAGATTTGATGGTGATTTTATGGGATTTAGCGGTGATGTATGAGATTTGATGGTGATTTTATGGGATTTATATAAGTAATGGTGATGTTTGATGATTTTATGGGACTTTATGGTGATTTTATGGGATTTAATAGTGATTTTTCGGGATGTCATGGTGATTTCATGGGATTTTGTAATTTATAATGTAATACTTACTGGCATATAATGTGGGAACCCCAATGCCACAAACCTACCCACTTGGGACTGCTTTATAGCACCCATTTATTGGGATTTTGTGGGGATGGTTTATGGCATTGGGTTTACCACATGAAGTTTCTTCGGAGTTCCAATATCAGTATAGGATTTTTGGTTATAGGTTGAATATGTACAGCTCGATGGGTTTGTAGTGGTTTGTAAACCAAGAAGCATCACTGGGGGGTGCCACATGGCGCGCAGCCAACAAGGGAGAGTGCCATGAGATGCTTTGCTAGGAATGCAAGCAGTGATCCATACTGACACTTTGTGTGACGAAATTCAAGGTTGAGATACAGGTATAAGTCAACATTGGGTACACCAATACTTAGATGGTTAATATTAGAAATAGACCAACATCTGTGGTCCCCTGGGTCTTAAATTTTGACTCCTTCCCATACATTTGCACTCGTTTGAAACAGTTTGGGATCCTTCAGATCGCAAGAGCTTCACACTGGCCAGTCTGCAGAACTCAGCAGAATAAGCAGATATTTCCCACCAACCTAAATCCACGAATACTGCAGGAAGGGGTTGGTATACCGGTGCCCCAACTGGATAGTCCGTAGTCTGTAGCATTGTAGTATCTAGCTAGCAGACAATAAATGTAATGCCAGTCGTGTAGGGACCAAACGGATGTTGGGGTTGGTCGGAAACAGGGTACACCGGGTACACATGCAATTTGATCGATTCTGGTTGTCATATAGGGTACCTCATATAATCATACTCCGGTGTATAATACTTTGATGGATTGCCATTTATTGGCATCCGACATCCACCACTTTTGGGCCCGCTATGGGAACCCTGAAAATCCATCCTTTTTGAGCTGCAACATCCCAACATGGTCTACCTAGAATTTGTGATATATATATATATACATAAATATGTGTTTGCTGTGAACAGCAGCATGCAAACCAGGGCATCGACAGATTGACACAGGCCCTCAAAGCCACAGATGCTCGTGATAAAATCCCTGATGACTAGGATGTGTTGGGACCCAACGAATGTGATTAAGCATCAACACTATCGGCGCAGTTCATAGCAGCAGTGTTTCATAAGTGACAAAAATTGGCATATGTCATTTCTGAACCTTGCACAATGGTCGCTCCAGAGTGCGCTTGTCACCACTGGGTGTTCACCACTGGAGTTTTGAAGATGCTCCGACCACAAGCGTGCAGTGGGAGGAATGACGAGCTACTGCAGGCATTGCCGTTGCTCGAATTACAATCAGAGGTACAATCAGAGGGAGAGCGCGGCGTCGATAACAGAGCTTACCGTACCGCCGTACAGCAAGTCATGGGCCTCATGCACCAGGGCAGTTTGCCAAAACGCGCAATTCGCGTTAAGCGCGGCGCTTGCTGACTGTTTGGGCGAGCCCGCATTTTCGCGGCACGATGTCCAAGGCTGATCATCGTAGGTCCCAAATATCCCAAGTATATCGTCCAAGCAAAAATAGGGGTTTCCTTGAATGGGGGGTTCCCCTAAATCATCCATTTTTGTTTGATTGGGATTTCCCTTATAAACCATCCAGCTATTGGGGATCCCCCGGCACGATGTCCCCAAGCTTCGTGGCGAGGCCCACCATCGCGGGCCTTGCGAAGGAGTTGGCGGAAGTGGCCAAGGTGGCGCTGGTCACGGATTTGCATGTGGAGGGATTTGATGATGGAGTTTAATGGGATAATTACCCTCTGGTAAACCAACATAACTATGGGAAATCACCACTTTTAATGGGAAAATCCACTATAAATTGCAACTTTCAATAGCTATGTTAAATTACCAGAGGGTAAATATCATCAATGGGGAAGTATTTGGATATACTTCGTGTGCCAATGCATATTCTTATATAAACCAAGAATATGGGCGATTTTGACCGACAAAATTGGGGGTTCTTAAAGTCATGGGGGACTCCTGAATACATCAAAGTTGTTGGATATGATTCATAGAGCATAGTGGTGAAATGGGGTCCCCCAATTTCATTCATTGCGACCACTGTGTGATGCGATTTTCCAAAATTACCCTCTGGTAAACTAACATAGCTATTGAACATGGCCCATTTAAAATGGTGATTTTCCATAGCTATGTTAATCTACCAGAGGGTATCTTGAGCTTCGTTCAAAGACCTTACGGATCTAATAGATCCAAAGAAGTAAAGAATTTCCTTCCCAGAACTGGACGCCACAGGTTTGCCTTTCGGGTGAGCGTCCCAAAGACGCAGCCGGGAATCCTAGCGAAGTGCTGCTTGTGGGAATCAATTCTGTGGCATTCTAGGATTGCCCCAAAAGCTGGGAATACCCAAGGTGTATGGCCATTTCAATGCAGAAAATGAGGTTTTATGACCTGGTGGACCTCGCCTAGATGATGGTTTATCGTGGGAGTCGTCCCAGCACTTGTTGTGTATTGCAATCTTATTTCTGAGTCGAGAATTGGTTTTTCTCTGAATGTTTGGTTCACGCGCAGATCATACCGCAATGAGTGTGATGTTGCGCAACCCCAATCAATGAGTACGATGATTTGCCAACCCATGTCTAGCAATGTTTTGTTTTTGTCCAGTATGAAAGAGATTATCTGAACACCAAAGATTTTTTTTGCACATTTGGGTTTGATTGACAATGTATGAACACTGTATGAACATGTTGCACACCAAATTGCAGGCGATTATCATCAGGTTTCCAATCCCAAAGTGGCACGTGGGACAAAACCATGAAATTGATCTCCTCATGTCTGTTGGTCAAATCCATTTTGAACCATTCAAATCCCCCCAGTTGCGGCCAAAAACGACCCTTGCGCAAGGTGCTTTCAACATATTTCAATCCATTCCGAACCAACTTGTCCAACAAGCTGGTTGACTTTCCGTTCTAATTTTCCATTCTCGACCCGGCATATATTGAGTCCTCATGATTGATGGTTAAGTTCCTATAGTTTTCATGTTTGTTTTTTCTGGTTGAAATCCACCAATTTTAAGGAGTTTCCAAAGCCACAGAGAGCGCCACGGCCGCCACGTCCTCAGGCTGCTGTGACCATGCGTTGGACCTCGGACGTCTTCGATTTGCTGTTGAGGATGCACGAAGAGCAGCCAGGGGCTCCCAGCTGTAGTGGCAGCGTTGGGAATTTGTTGGGAAAATGATGTTTTTTTAAACATCAAACCTGAAATCCGGGCATTTTATATTCAACCAGAAACAATAGAAAACACCTAAACCTGCAAGTCAGTTTGATGTTTCCTTATTTCAACCTCGCATTTTTTTAAAAGTGTGTTCTGTCTTGAACACATATGCCAGAATCCTCACGGCTTGGTACCAGTTGTGGAGGATGCCCAGGGACATATTCCGCTATCTTGGTTGCGAAATTCTTTGGTTTCCCACTTCCTATACTTTGATTTAGCTCCTTGAACAGTCAACACAGTCCTATGTCCAACCAAAGTGGGAAATTTGCACATCACCGTTCAACACTCAGTGGGGCTGTTGACCTTTGAGTTTTAAGAATAGTTCATGTTCAAAACTATATCAGGCAATCAGATCATCTGGATGGTTACATGCCAACATTATCTAACATAATGACGAATGTTGATTAATGTTGTGGATCCAGTAGTGCCCTCATGTTTGGTCCCCATGGAAATTTCACTCGCCTTTCGGAGTCCCAGGAATCGTGTGGCTGTGCGCCCACTGAGTTTGTCGAGTTTCTATCAGGTTTCGCGTCTGGGGGGAGCGGTTCCTCACATTGAGAAATGTGTTGAAAACCCTTGTTGGTTGATGATAAAATTATAGTGGATACTACCTTTATATATTTGGGATTATCATTGATAATATTGTGTATTGAATTCTGCTGCGGCATTGATCATTTATTTTGGGAATCCTGTTCTTAACCAACCAGAATAATGGAATGGCCCCCTTCTGCTGGGCATTGGGTGACAATTTCCATCAAATCCGGGGCAAAGCATCAGCAATGGATAGCATCCACTATCGGGGTCTATCACTGACTAAGCAAGAAACATGTATGGGTTTGTGATATGTTGGTTTCATTTTTCTGTTGTTTTTCTCCATTAAAAAAAAACAAGCAAGAGAAAGTGATCGTTGGTGACGTTGTATAAATTGATCCTGGATGATAGAAACAAAGGCTTAATATATCATAATATATCAAGGATCATCAACTCAACCCTAAAGATGACCAGTCACCCATGCGAGGCTTGTGGAAACCGACTGGATCGGATAGTTCGGTTGATGTTTCTCTCTTCACAAGTATATCAGAGACAAACATTACGAAGTTGATCTAAGTTGGTTTCTTTTTTTCAGGGTATCCGTGGTAAAACATCATCAAACACAGGAAAACCATGCGGAAAGTGAATATTCAAAAGTGTTAAGTCCATATGCATATGTTTAGTGTATAGATATACTATCAAAGCACATTTTATGAATATGGCTATGGTAAATAACCAGAGGGTAACCAGCAAACTTGTAACTTCAACATCATCAATCATCCGGGACTATGCCAGGTGGGTGGCTTTGAGCTGCTCGAGCCGCTTGGCCTCGGACATGTCAAACAAATTGGGGGTTGGTTTGATGGGAAAATCCCGGGAAACCATTGGCTTTGAGCGTGTTATACATTATACAGTTATACATTTGTATACATGTGTTATATATCATGTATATATATATATACATATGTGAATCGTGTTCATCAAGTACAGAACAAATTTGAATGCTTGACTCATGTTAATCAGATATAAGGATAAGACTTTATTCATCTTTATTCTTGTTTGTTTCTCTGACAAAGTACACTGAGTACTTTTGGTACAGTTATTTTGCAGGCGGCCACTTCTATTTTGAGGATCCATATGACTTTCCCTTTGGGTGGGTTGTGATTTGTGAATTGCTTGTTTTGGATGTGAACTCCCAATAAAAACAATTAGCAATGCATGGTATTGCCATAATCTTAGTGTCCGGTGGCTTTTTCATAGTTGTAATATGTTGTAATCCCAAGGTTGACTTGGGTGCGCGTTTGGTGGTTGCGACGTTGAACCCATGTGATTTAGCGACATGGGGACGTTCACCGACATATGAAAATTCCAAGCAGAAATACTGTTTGTTTTCGGGGATAATTGCACCAGCCTTGTGTAATGAAGTTCTACAATCGAACCCACGGATTGGGAATTCCGCCTTCAGCCAACCAGCACGTTTGGGGATGACAGAAGGTTGACTGGCCACTGCTCGGGAGAGTTTGACCAATTGATTTGTTGTAGAACTGTGTTCACCAAACTCTCCTTTATGTTTGAATTGTTGTCCGTCCTCACCAGTGTCTACTTGCGAAAATGGTCTCCCCAACGAAGTATTGCCCTGGAGATCAAACCAGCATATGCCGAGGCCCATCTTGCAAACAGTGAAAGAAAACTTGGAACTGGAGTCAGGACGTTTTGAAACCGACATCTTGCTGTGGACATGTTGAGTGTGGGTGACAGGTATGGCGTGTCCATGGATCCACAAAGCTGGTGATGTTTTTGAGCATTTGTTTTTTCCGGGGGCAGGGGTGGTCCCAAAATTTTGAGTCATACCAACTGCGTGAGATTTGGGAAGCTTCGATCTGGGCGACTCTGCAATGATGTGCAATTTGCTTCAAGTTAATGATTAAATGTATTCACCCTGCAAGGATTGCCCTGCTTCACACACAGGTTTGGGTTTGCAACCAAGGCCACCATGTTTGCCAGTTACAGGTGAAATACCCGTTCCACCTGGAGTTGTAGCTGTGCCCGAATTGCAGGCATCTGAGTACCTAGTAGCAAATGCCATGCTCCTAAGTTTTGGCCCACCGAAGATACCTCTCTGTTGTATGTGTTTTCTCCATCGCAATAACATCTGATTATTTTCCTAGTTGACTTATATCAATAGATTGGTTAATGGGAACATTTACAGGAAACCATGGATTTTCCCATCAAATAGAGGGGTTTCCTGTAAATTTTCCCTTAAACCAATCCAGTGATTATAGATATTGAAGTTCATTTTGGGGGAAATCAACCACTGCAGGATGGGATCCCCAAAAAATGATGCAGGACCCCCTGCACTCGGAAGCGCCCTGGCGTACCTCGAAAAGGCGTCCGACGGAATGAATGCTGGGCATAATTTTGCAAACATGTACATGAAAAAATGGGGATTTAACCATCCAAGAGATAATATCGTGGGTAAATAAGTATATTGGGAATGTGATGGGTATACAAACAGAGATAATATGGTTGGTGTTTTCAACATTTGTCTTATTTTGATCTTTGAGATAATGATGCTTAATGACGAGCTTTATTTTTTAGATGGTTTGAAATCACCAATCAGAAGCAAGATTAAACTAATAGAATAGAACTTGTTGATACGTACCTCATGTTAGTAAACTCATGCCGACTTGGGATTCAACACTCATATTGATGAGGTTTTTCCTGATACTATGAGTACCTTTAGATATGAAATAAATTTGTTTGATCTGGAAATTCAACATGGCACCTGCCACCGCACAATTGCCAGGTGACGTCCCACAAGCGCTTCACCAACGCACCGCAAGCCATCAGCTCAGCGATGCTCAGCGATCCACCGAATGTGAGCAACCCTCATTTATGTTTCCTGGTTTATATCTCCATTAACTAGTTAGTTATTGTTGTGTTTGTTGATTTATAAAGTGCAAAAAATGTAGTTATTTCATGTTATATTTCTCCCTCAATTCCAACAGTTAAGCTACTTATGTGCGCCAACTTAGCTATTGTCTGGGGGCCTCACCTTGCAGTAAACCTTCCCATGGCGCAATGGCTAGAAGTACCTTAGTATAGCCCCAAAAAAATGGACGTAGTTGGGTAATTTACCACATCCATTGCCCTCATGATTGGAATATATACCCTCTGGTTATATAACATAGCCATAGAAAATCCCCTATAAATGGAGGTTTTAATGGGAAAATCCTCCAAAATTGGCCATTTTCCATGGCTATGTTAAATAAGCAGAGGGTAAACAAAAAAAAACATATGATGGTCATGGCTTCATGTGCATCTTTGCTGTTGGGAACACTTGGACAGATTTGGTTGATTATATAGCCACATAATGCCATGGGTGAAAAGTAGGGCTGGCGATTTTGAGGAGCCATCCTTTGGCATGCATCCGCGGTCTACCCAATACAATACAATGCCTTACTTTGGCTGAGTTTGTGGCTACGAACCCTGTAAGCCTGTTCGTGCCTATCGGATTCATCCACTTAGATCAAATATTTTGGAGGGCCATGAAAGGTCCCAGCTTATCACATGGATTTCATCCAGAAGCCAAGTTGCAGTTTCCCATTCTATTCCACTTTCAGGATCACATAGATGCTACCACGAGACTTTGTTTCTTCTTTCACTGGCTGTGCATTTACGGCTTCTGGACAGATTCGTGACCTGGTCTCTGTGCTTCACCTTGTGGAGATGCGATGTCGGAGCCAGCAGAAGTCAGAAGCAGATGAGTGATTGGCATGGAACTGGGTCAGACCCAGGAGATTCGAGGGACCGCAGTAGTCATCTCTGGTCGTCGATCATTTGGGGGACTCCCCAATATTTCCCAAATCATCCCAGAGTCATCCTAAATTCCCAGTAATGCCAGATTTTCTGAACTCCCAAATCTTCAGTGTCCCCAAGATCTGTGTGAATTCCACAAATGTTGGTTGGGTTATGATGTGTCTTCACAGTCCCAGTTATAAAACTACAGAACCATAGTTATACGTATATATATATATATATAGATAGATAGAGGTTTTTCTAACTTCCCGAGGCTGTTACCATGGTTATATCCATATAGAACGAGAGAGCACTGAGCGCAGAAAAATACCACGGGTCGCAGGAGTCACGTGGCTCATTGCTGCCGAGGTGGGTCTACTGAAAGCAGAGGATGGTTTCATTCCCAAGGACCTGCGATATAGCCGGGACCAGCAATCAGAGCAAGGGGCGGGCAGCTGCGGCCATTTTATCAATGGGAGATTCTTAGTAGGCCTTACTAAGCCCCCCAAGGGCCAAACACAAACATATGAAACGGTTGGGTTTTCCATATCTTCACCAGCTTGGTTGTTCCAGATTACTATTGGGCCCAGTTTCCATTATCATTGCATATATAATAGGCGTAATTGACATCCATTGATCGTTTCCCAAGTGATGACCCGTTTTTCATGTTATTTCATGTTCATTGGTATTTGGGGTGATCATGTTCGGACTAAAACTTAAGTAACATTGACCCTCTCCAATGGTTTTGCAGTGTTTGGGGGCTAGATCCCCATTACCTTGGACCGACCTTGGGTGGGCATGGCGACTTCTTAGTTGGCAATGCTTTTGGGAAATCAGTATGGGCTCCCTGGCAATGCCTATACTAAGGTCCCTCAACCAAAAATGAGTGGCAACCGCTAATTTTCCAATTCAGCTGAGCCGATCTTTTCTGAAATCAGAATTGCATTGGGCAAAGGGTATCATCTTGTAAACTAAAAAGACCCCTGGAAATTGTCCTTTTTTGGGAAGAATAGTTTCACAAAATTCCAATGGCATTTTTTGCTTAGTAATGATTCCCCAACAGAGTACCAGGGCCCTTGGCAACCCTTACTAAGCCATGAATTTTCCACATACAGATATACATACATAAATATGTTTCCGCCGAGAGTGTGGCCTCCACCCTCAGTGTGCATGGAAACCGTCAGGAGTTTTGGGGCCTGGGTACAGACCATTCAAGAACTCCTGGGCCTAGTGCGTTTCACCCCGGTCCTGACCAAGTTGTCACTCTTCAACAACGAGAAGTTGTGCCCCATTTTTTGGAACTTCTTGGTAGAGCTGGTTGCCAACAGGGCAAACAGCCAACTCCACCACACCAACGTGTTTCCTTACTGCTTCGCCATGATCTTCATTCCTACCAGGTCCAAACAAGCTGCAGCCAGTGCAAAGTTGCAACAACTTGCAAAAGTTTGCCTGGCCGTGTTGACTGCCAAAAAGAAGTATGAGTCTGACAGGAAATGTCCAGTCAGATCAAGACGGTCATCGACAAGATCAGCACGTTGCACTGGGTATTGACACAAGAAATCCTCCATGAGGGGTGCTTGGAAGAGTGGAATCCGGAGTCAGCAACGCTTCGGGAAATGGCTTGGTCAGCTTTCGCAAGTTGTGCGGAAACGAAGCAACCTTGCGAAAACGCGTTTGGATGGATTTCAGACACAAACGAACGGCAAGGAAAGGCAAACAAGACAAATGCCTACACGAAATACTCGCATTTGTGCTTCTGCCCCTATGCTTCTACAGGCGGAACATTGACTTTGCAGACAGATCCGTCCGACATCCAGTTTTTGCCAACTGCTGAGAAAAAAGAATTTGCCAACATGGCACTTTTTGATACCAAGTTCGGGGAGCTCCCTTTCCAAGAAGTGACGAAGCAGCAAATCAAGGATCTCTGGCGCCCTGCTGGGTTCTACACCCAACGGGTTGCAGCAACCTCAAATCATAGATCATCATAGATGGAAAAAGTTGGAAGCCTGGAAATATGAGATAGATATCATCCTGGAATCACTTTTCTATTTTTCTTCAGCTGGTTGCTGTATAATCAACTCTAATCAAAAATCGTGGTATCTAGCTGGATTTGCTGAAAAGGATTGAACAGGAATCGTGATATGTTCCAACTGGGTATGGATCAATAGCGGGAAATACAATTTGTAGGCGATGAACTTCCATAAATCCACCCCACTTTGGTGTGAACAGAAGGGCATTCCATGGGTGTTTTCTCGTTCGCACTCGATGAATCCACCATTTGGAGAATCGAAGGGGATTTTGTGTTACCTTTTTGAATGGAAGGCAAAATCAAATCCACAGTAATTTATATTATTTTGAGGTTCAGGAAGGGCCCCCCCCTGAGTGATGTTTGTTGGTTTATGTTACCCTCAAAGAGTATCGAAATAGTATATTCACCTTGAGTCCAAGGTTTGCCCTTCCGCACTTCGCAAGCTGTTTGGGTGTGTCTTTTACAAGGCTATGCTATGCCCCCCTCCCAAAAACAATCTAGCCATTGGGGAAAAGATGAGGTTCCATATCGCTCCGAGGCCTCGAATCCGCCCGACTGATGGTAGTTCTAAGTCTAAGTTGAAACTTCAATTCTGATGGGATAGGTTGATAGGCATAACATGCAATTTTTCGGCACATCTCCCTCTTCCAGTCTGCTCCCAGGCAGGGAACATCAGGGAACCCAGGCCTTCCCATTGAGTAGCTGGTGAATCACCACAGGTCCTCTCCACGTGAATTCTCCAATTTAGAACAACCCAAAAAACACAATGACTTAACAAGTGACTTAACCAGTTGGTGAATGGTTTACAACCTATACATAGAATTGGGGATCCCCATAAACCTGATGTATTTCATATGTTTGTTACTTTCTTCTTACCTTTCTGACTCCTCATGGTGATCCTCCACAAGGACCTCTTGTGTCGCTCCGTGCAGTCGGAAGCCCTTCGGCTTCTCTTGCCGGTCCGGAGCTCTGAGCGGCTGCAAGAACTTGGGATTTTTGCTGGTCACGAAGCATAAATATAATCACATGAGTTATAATGGGGATTCGTTGTTATACTTGGTTACTTAAAAATACCATCTATAGTGATTCACTTTGGATTTTTCCATGTATGGTGATCTATTTGGTGAATTTTGGTGATTTAGTGGAAAATTATTGGATTATAATCAACAATCCTTCACTTAGTTGTAATGGGGATTAGTTGTACTTGGTTAATTAAATATAGATATCCCATGAAAATTGATATGGCATTCACACGAGATTTTTCCATCTATTAGGTGATTTAATTGTGATTTACTGGCGATTTAATGGAATTATACTGAACAATCCAGTCAAATTGGTGGTTTCCGAAGTCGTGGGGGTACCCCAAGTCATCATCCAGTCGTCATGGATGACCATGACTTAGTATGGAAAGCTATGGTGACTTGTCGTCACCATGACTTAAGAAACCCCCAAATGGTGGTTGACTCCACTAGAAAAATTGACCCTGGCATGAACTGGATCCACAAGAACTTCCCAGAATCAGTTTTATGGAAGCATTGACAAATAGGATACAGACAGGAAACCAGCAAATTTGGCTGGTATATCCTTGGTCTCCAGTAGATTTGTCTTCAAATCCAAGCCAGTGAATGGAGCCTTGGACTTCTGCGGATTGAACTCTCGGTTCGGATTGAAATTGCACTACTGAGTGGTTTAAATATGTTGACCCTCCTGAAATTGCGGTTTTGATCCTGATTGCCTTCATTTGTTTGAGGGATTGATCTTCAGGGGTTGCTCAACCACCAACAGAGTCGCATTTCAATTGGCCGGAGCTTTCCCAGCTCCCGATCAGATGATGCCTCTGAAGCCCAACTGTGGGGTCTGCAGGTGTGGCGAGATGGCGATCTAGCTCGTTTCCCTGAGAATGCTGCGCGTTCGCTGATGAAGGCCGCACAGGGTGGCGGAATTGGCCGGATCTCAAAGCACCACTTGAATGAGCATCCCAGTGAGTTTGTGGTTTTTCACTCATCAGAACAACTGAGGTTGTTCCATGTATACAACTGGGTTAGTATATGGTTATGACCCACTCACTGTCTGGGATGCGCCCCAAAAAAAGAAGGACTTAGAATTGACCAACTGTGCCGCCTCCATTGACAGTCATATCCCAATGAATCTGTGCAAAGGAAGCATGCCAGGATGCTTGCTTAATTGTGGCTAGTTGGCATCTAGTTGGCAGTGCACATCTCGAGGCATTTCTTATAAAACATGGGTTACATGGGTGAATCTGCGTAATCTATGCGTCAAAAGTTCCTCTTACAGTTCTAACTTCCATCCCAATGCTCAGTCAGAACCTCTCTTGGTTGGTTTCCTGCAAATGTTTTCTTCATCCATGTCTACTATATGTGACTTGTCCTGTTTGTGTCATGGTTGAATCTCCAGGTTTCTTGGTTACCTTCCTGCAAACCAATATAGATGTGGTAAAGCCACCACCACTTGTAGCTCATTTTCTATGGAAACCATAGCTTTTCCACAGAACTGCCCTGTGATCATTTCCATGAACTGCTGGAAAATCGCCTATTCATGATTGTCCCAGCTACAAACCTCCATTTATAGAGGATGTTTCCATATGTGTTCCCATGGTTTTCCTATTAGTCACTAGATTGGTTTAAGGGAACATGTACAGGAAAACCCTCTATTTGATGGGAAAATCCATGGTTTCCTGTAAAATTTCCCATCAACCATTCCATTGAATTAAAAACCTCCATTCTCTGTGATGATTTCCCATTGCCTGAAGGGAAACATGTCTCTCCGCAGGTCTGGGTCCATGCCCTGGATGGTCCCCGTGACATTCCACCCAGGCACAGCGAAGGGTTGGGCCTACCCAAAGGTGGGACCATGTTTTTTGGGAAGGGCTCCCAGTTGGGGGTTTCCTAAAATGGGGGTACCCAAAAATGGATGGTTTATAATGGAAAATCCTATTAAAATGGATGATTTGGGGGTACCCCTATTTTAGGAAACAACAACAATAGCTCGGATTCATGACGGATATACCATGCTCTACCTATAGTTAGATGGGGTAACATAAACCAACTTGTAACTAGGGGACCACTTTCCTGTGGGGAAAATGCAATTTTCTATATGGAAAATGAAATTCTAATCCATGAGAATCCATGAAATTATATGCACTATTTTTTTTTGTACTTGTAGCCGCCCCTGCAAAAAATGACTACGTTAAACTGAGTGCCTTTTTGTGAGCGCACTTCCATGTTGACACCACAAGCCAAATCCAACATTAGTAAAAACAATTTGCTGGGTCCTTTTTTTTCTCAGATGCTTTCCTGGGGAAACACTCACGCATGTGTGCCAGCAAACTGGACCACCACAACTTAACGTGGAAGAGGACAAGGGGTGTTTCTGAAACTTCAACACTTCTACGTGTTAACGACCAGAAGCATTTTTGTTGGTCTTGCTTTCTTTCCCTGCAGTCCTAATGAAAATCTTTAACAGAAGGGAGAGCTGAGCGCTGAAGCTGTTCTCGAAGGGTGTAAAAGTTGGAAGCAAAGCTTCGGGTGGACAATGCTCACACGTGGCCTGGACAACCCACAGTGGTTGACATGGGACCACCCAGACATGCCAGCCGACAGATTCTGCAGAACCTCATCGACAAAAAGAAGATCCATACATTATACTTGCTTAATCTTGAACTATGACCAGCTTTGGCGAAATTGTTGGGCAACAAGCAGATTGAAGTTTACCTACAAGGAAGTCAGGAAATGTAATATGTATAAATATATATATATATATATATGTGTGTGTGTAGTTCATAGCAATCAGCAATCCACATCCATGCACAAAGAGGAGAACGGTGTCTCACCCATTGGTTTCATCCCCATCAAACCACATGTTTCCAATCAATTTGTGCATCTGCCGAACCTTTGTTTGATAATGTTTGGGCTTAATTATGAGTCCAACTAACTTACCCTCCAGGATATAGCTCGGCGTGGTTTGCTGGATCATTAACCTCTTAGATCCATGATTATTCTCTGTATTTCCCTATACAAAAAGTTGGTATGTTCATGTATTTTCGATTGATAGGGATGATGTGGGATGATGATCCGCAAACACTTTCCACTTTTTTAGATGGATTACCCTCTGGCTGTTTAACATAGCCATGGAAAATCCCCGAACTAAATGGAGGTTTCTAGCTGGGAACATCATCCAAAATTAGCCATTTTCCATGGCTATGTTAAATAACCAGATGGTAAAACATGTTAGAACCATCAAGCAGATTTCTAAAGGAATGGGTTCAACCACCATCCCAT
Source organism: Symbiodinium sp. clade C Y103 (assembly GCA_003297045.1). Classification (NCBI taxonomy): domain Eukaryota; class Dinophyceae; order Suessiales; family Symbiodiniaceae; genus Cladocopium; species Cladocopium sp. clade C. Next base: position 81,496 of record BGPT01001537.1, read on the forward strand.
AGGCCCAATCAGTCGGGTGCCGCGGCCACAGTTGGGGCACCTGGTTTTTTACGAATCGTTGCCAGGGAGATGCCACCGAGAAACATGGAGACTTAGCAGGTAACATGGGTCTATATACATATAGATAGATATATATATATATATATTACTATATACATATATTATTATACATTTTATTATATATATAAGCATTTATCTAACCATGTATAACCAATGAAAACCAGTTGAAATTGAACTGGTTGATATTGGTTGATTGTTTCGAATGGAAGTGTACCAGCAATCGATTTAAATAGTTCACCGGCCAAATATGGCTAGGTTGGCGATTCTGATTGATTGTATAACACGTTTCAGGGGTTGAAGCCCTCGATCAAAATAGAAAACACAATACAGGGCTCAGTTTGTTTGTCTATTCAGGGCAATCTGCACTTGTTTATGGCATTTACATTGAAAATTCATGGGAGCACACCCCATTGTTATATTGTTTGTCTCATTCCAATTTTCAAAAATGAAGGGGATAGATCAGGTGAAGGTCCCTGATTTTTTTCAATCAATTGACTTGCAAACCAACTATAGTTCACCCAATTCCTGAAACGGTTGTCCATCATCCGCTGGATAGTTGTGGGAGTTTGGTGTTTCCATCCCAATTGGAGTTGATGATCAGCCCACAAATGGTGGCTATAAAAAGGGTCAACCTCCGGTTGGTTACTTCCGGTCGTTTTCTTCCGCAAACACTGGAGAAATAGCTTTAGTAAGACGCGGAGAAGGTTCGATTTTTCACTATTTTCTGCGGGCTGTTACTTCTCTCTTTTTTTGGGGGGAGTTTGTTACAACCAACATTAACCAACTATATGTTTGTATGGGTTCAAAGAAAACCGTTCTTCACACGGGTTCCGTGTCCCTCACACCGCAGCGTCTTTAACGAAGTGCCCTGCGCGTCGTGGCCGCGCTGCGGCGCGGAATGGCGGAGGATGAGGCCTTCGAGCCGCACCCGCAGATGTTGGCGGATGCACTGCACTCCTTGCGGCTGGGCTGCAGTTTTCCGGGCGGAGATGGGTGGCTGTTCCTACCATAAAAATGGCCATGTTTAATACTCGGCCATTCATCATTAAGGAGATGTGTATAAGAGGGGTTTTAGTATTGAAGCTGAAATTTTGGGATGGTTCAAGGAACTGTTGAAGATGACATAATGAGTACTGAATGGTGTTGAGAAGCCATTTTGAGGTTGCAAATGGCAAACATATGCAAACAGAACACGTTTTTATGTTTGAAGCAGCAAACAGCCTGCAGAGGTGTACTCCTCTAAAATCTATAGTACAAACGACCCAAATCTCATGGAAGCATCCCATGTTCACCAAGATATCCTAGATGGAATTCAGGTCAGTGAGGATATCGCAGATAGACCATACCTGCATCCTGGATTTGAAATGGCCAAAGATGTTGGAAACTCATATCAAAGAGAATGCGGTAAACCCCCAAAAAATAGCAATCCACCGGGGGCCCTATTCTTGGTTTTACCACAGAACCAGGCTGCTGAACTTCCTGATGGGACCAACGAGAACATGAAATGTTGATATCTGTTGAACACAGTGATGGATGTGAATCATGACTTGGGAAGAGGCAATGCTCAGAATATATCTATGATATTCTCATTAATTATACATATTTATTCCGATGTTCCCATTGTACATATATACTGTATATATATATATATTATATATATATAGCCCTTGATTGTTTGTTGAGTCCCCCACTTGTCCCATGTAACCTGACCAAGTCCCATGTTTTGGGATATGTTGGGTATTCCAAGTCGTCGAAACAAGTTGAGCTCAGGCTGAAACCGTTGAAGCTGACCAATGGGATTCGCTTCAAAGAGCAGAGCACTCCAGTTGAGCGAGACTTGGTTGATCTTACCATTGTGTCAACTGAAAAAATGGCGAGACCCACATGAAAATTGGAACGTTTTGAGATGTTTTCAGATTTGTGGCCATGTTAGGGGTACAAAGCATGAGATTTGGGGGTGCAATGCTTATAAAACCATATAAAACAAATCATATGGTGATATTTTATGGAATATCATGGATATAGCCAACAACTAGATGTGGGTGTGTCTGAAAATAAGCTTTCCCCAAAAATGGCAATGATCCTAGGGAACTGTAAGGAGATGATGGTAACCCATGGGATTCCGCGGGGCTCTCAGACAAGTTCACTTGGTGATGGTTCAAATTTCAGACAATCTTAGACCGTCAGACCATTTTAAACACATGAGATGTATAATTATACCACCATAGTTATAGATGGACATTGGTACCCTAAATTCAAAGTAGATGCGCTACATTCAAAACATGACCAGTTTTTCGTAGGTAGCCAGTGGTACCCTACTTTGCATCGCCCCAGGAGTTGAGTTCTTCCATCGCCAAGAGCTCTGTTTTTCGGCAGCTTCCATCAGCGCGCATGGAACTGATTGGTATGCTACAACCTATAGGGTTTCTTAAAAAGGGGGGATCCCCAAGTCACCATGGGTTTCAATACTAAGTCATGGTCTAATGACTTGGATGATTTGGCTCCTGCATTTCAGGAATCCTCCATATCACAGCTGTTCCTTAAATCCGCCTGAATCATGGTTTTGTGGAGTTATGCTAAATGGTGTACTACGGATATCTACAAATTGTTATCAAGAGGGTTACTTCCCAAAAGTGAATTGATATCAAAAAGTAGCACAACCCACTTGAACCACCGAGATGCTCATTATTGGTACTGGGTGAAATGATTCCAAAGATTTCCAAAGTCTTATGGGTTGGACATGGTGCAGGATTGAACGTGAGACGGGCATGAATACTTGTCTAGGCTATCCCCAAATGGAATATTCACCAACATTATCAACATTTACCATTTAGAAAATAGCCTTTGATGTTGGGTTAATGGGTTAGCTATTCCATAGCACCATGGAGCACATGTGTTTTTTTTTGACATCCCCACAAAACATATAGGAAAGAAATCTTAATCCAGTGGGATTCAGAACTTTTTCTCCATGTTTCCGTTTCTTTTCTACGCATAGCATGTGACTCCCACCTCGAAGTTTACGTTGGTTTATGTTCACACCCATCTAACTGTAGCTACTGTATAACATGCCATAACATACCATAGACCCCAGTTATCCTGCAAATACCCTCTGAAAAGGTATCAGACCCCCAAGACTAAACTCAAATTAACCAGTCTATACTTAGTTCAGTAGATGCAAACAATTTCCTAGCACTTCACACATTTGCAGACTCTGTTACTGTGACGAAGCGGTCAGAAGCCGCAACTTCCATTCAATCCTCCACCCAGGGATTAGTTGCTTCGGCTGCCATGCCTTCATGACATGGATGCTGGCTGCCCTTCGGCCTTGTTGACTACTGGTGCCTCTTGTGTCCCATTTGATCTTCTTGACAGCCTTCACTTGGACACAGCTCTGGTGCTGATCAAGCTGCTGGCATCTTCCCCGCGGTTTGGAGCTGTCCTTCTTCACTCTTGAAGCATCCACAAAGATAAACCCACACTGTATAAACCCCCAGTTGAACCACCCAGTTATGTTAGTTGGAAAGTTAGTTAATTAGTTGGTCAGTCAGGGATACAGTCAATCAGTGAGTTAGTCAGTTAGTTAGTTTGTCAGTTCGTGAATTAGTTTATGCTACAACTAGCTTAAGCTCATATGGAGTTTTCCACAAATGGGGGTACCCCCAAATCATCCATTTATAGATGGATTTTCCCTTAGAAACCATCCATTTTGCCATTGTAGGGTATCCCCATTTACCCTCCAGTAAACTAACATAGCTAGTGAAAATGGCCATTGATAATTGATTTTTCCCATTAAAAATGGTGATTTTCCATAGTTATGTAAACGTTTACCAGAGGGTATGGAAACCTCCATATCAACTCCACCTCTTCCTCCACCACCAGTTGCATAAAACTCTGCGCCGTAGGTTGGATTCGCATCCAAGAGGCCCCCGTGCCGCCTCCAGAACCGCCCATTCCCAACTCCGTCCGTCGCTGGACCGCACATCAAAGTGGGACGGAATGATGAATGAAGAGCCTTAATAGGGATTTTTAGGGATTTTATAGGGATTACTAGGGATTTAATATGGAGTTATAGGGATATAATATGGATTTCAAGGGATTTATAAGGATTTTTGGTGAGTTTCAAGGATTTTAAGATATTTGAAAGGGATCAATTGGGGTTTTAAACCATTTATAGACTTTTTTTTTTGAGATCCTTCGCTTAATAGAAACTTGGAGTTATTATGCATGGTTTACGAGCGTTTTTTTTTCAAGTGATTTTCTTTGCTTGAAAAGTAGTAGACCCCGCTCACCAATTTGAAGAATAATTTGGAAAACTATTTCGGTGGTAATCCCTCACATCAATAGTCAGGGCTTGTTGATCCGGGGTTTACATTTAGCCATCACATGGGCTATGGGGATATCATGTGATATAGTGGGACACAAGAGACCATAGGAATGTACTGGTGTGTCTGAACATGGGGGATGCCCACAAATGGCATTCTTTTGTTTTTATTGGAAAATGATGATAAACCATTGGATTTCGGGATACCCTGTGAGGCAAACTCAAATGTAAGTGGATGATACATACATATGTAAGTTGTGCAAGAAGGGTCAGCCAGTCAGCCCATTTGCAATTGGACTGTAGCCTACTGACACAGTGTATTTTTTGCGAAGGTGCTAAGTACTCGTAGGTTGAAACATGAAGGCAAGATGAAGAGGAAATGAGTGTCGGCGATGAGGCATACCTGGCTTACTGACTGCATCTGTTTTTGTTTGGCGCTGGCGACCACAGAAAGCAGGGATGGAATAGTAGTTTTTTCCTCAGCATCGCGGAACTCGCAAGATAGTCTAAGAATGGCGATTGCTCCCCTCGGTTGTTGCTAGTTCTTTCCGAGTGTGTTTATTCCTTTTCCTTATTTGGTGTTTCGAAGTGTCATGTCGAGTCAACTTTTCCCATTATATTCCCCCAATTGGTGAAACTATTTAAACAAGTTGATCAAAGTTGCCAATTTTCGAAGTGACATGTCTTTCCATGATATCCCAGTTAAAATTGTTAAACATGCAAATTGGTGATATGCCCTAGATAATCTTTTCATGGCCAGCAGCCGCCTCAGCTCAGGAATCGGAGGCGGATTTTATATCCCCGAAGTCAGAGAATCGGCCGTGGAGGCCTGTGGGCGATTGGGGAATCATCGCCATGGCCGGACTTTTGAGGTTGGTGTTTTTTTTTTTTTGTGATTTTGTGATTTAGCTAACTACTAAGGAATTAGCACGAATTCGCCGAAAATCACCAACAAAATCTGGTTGGTAGATGGTTCAGCCGGATAAATGCATTAAAATCCTTGATGTTAATGTTTTTCTTGTTAGAAAGGTGTTATTGCCCACCCATTGTTCACAACCATTCTGGGTCCATGCTGATAGTCTTCCCCGTTCAGGATGTCACTGGAGAATATGGAGGGATATGGGAGATTCCAATGATCAAGTTCCTCTGAACACGACTGTGCGTGACCTGCAGTATCCACGCACCCTCAACGTGCAGATCGCCAGCTACACACACTTCGAATCCTGCAAGACCCACTTCTTGTCCCTGGTGAACGCTCGGCATGTGGAACACGGAGAACAAATTCAACGAGATGAATATTGTGTGCGCTTGCACCTTTACTTCTTTTCCCCATTTCGCAGCCTTGACCAGTATGAAAGATTGATCAGCATGCTCTCCACAGTGATCCACAATCTGGAGGGAAGGATCTCCCGGCTCGAACAGGCCGTGGCTTTTGGCACACCATTCATGTCAACCGCCCGGAGTACGGCTCCTTACAGTGCCTGGGACATTTCGCCTGAAACTGCGGTTGAGCCGGTGATGCCGCAGTCTGCTGCTGATCCCGCTGTCGAAGAGTACTAGCCATCGACGCATTTTGCCTTTTTGACAAGACAGTTTCTGGGGGTTTGGGTGTTTTGTCACGGGGAGCAGTTCTAGTTACAAGTGGAGATTTAACAATTGATTTAACCATAGTTGTAGGCCTGAAATCTCAACTTTTGGGGGTTATTACCATGGTTATACCCATTTATAAACCTAACTGCACCCCCAGGGCATCCCAGGGCGCTAAAGGTGAAATAAACATCATGGAATCGCAGGGCTGGAAGAACAGGTCTGGGATGCAGAGCTGATGATTTCAACTTTGTTCAGGTGTCCAAGTCAATAGACCATGAACGAGTATTGAAACAAGCATGGCAACAGTGGAGATCCCTCACTTTAGGAAATAGCCGTGTGTTTACGGTAGTCAACCCCAGTGGTCCACCCCACCGGATATCCCCCATAGTTTCGCCTGTTAAATAGAATGACACTGACACCGTTATATTTCAGGAGAAAACAACTCCCATTGAAAATTCCTGGACCAGGTTTCATTCTAAAACACAACTAGATATACCAATGATCAACTTGTTGATACATATGTGTATTTGAATCCATAGTAGTTATATTGCATACGTATATATATATTATAATATATAATTGATTAACTATAATCATATACATATACATACATATATGTATATACATACATACATATATATATATATACATATAAATATATATATATACATATATATATATACATTTTCCATATTGTATTAAAGCACGCAGTGATAAATGAAATATTACTTCGGATATTACCCAGAAAACCCCAATGACTGAGCTTAGGCCTGGGTGAATTGTGGATATTCAATGCCTGGTAAAAACGAGCCGACTTTGACTTTGAGGGTTAGCCCCGTAGTTTGCGAATGTTGGTTTATAGCTAGCATTTTGCTGGGGTCTATGGGCATTCTACAGTTGCTTGGGTTTGTAAATCGACCACCACAAATGCGGTTGGCACACCCTTGTCGTTTCTTTTTGGCCGAAGGATGCTTCAGAATCATCATCCAAATATGTCTGAACACATATAGATGGGATAGTGGCCACCAATAAAGATCGCATTAAATCCCATTAGATTGAGGAGGGAGAAAAAACACATCTCCCTGCAGAGACCCTCTTTCATATTCCGTTGGAGATCTATATTAAATTATGTAAACCCCATAAACATCATCATCCCTGGGAATTTATCATAATGGGATCATTATATCCCCTCACAATCCCATTCTGTTAGATTATGTTGGAGATCATTTTGTCCATATCAAAGCATTGTTCTCATCATAATCCCACTGTATCCCCATGAAATGCCAAAAAACTCCCGTTTGTGTTTGGTCTTACATTGTCTGGAGATCTCATAACTCAGTAGCAGTCATTATGTTTCATTTTACATTTCATTTCATATGTAATTTCATATTTTCAGTATATGTCCATTACAAGGACCTATATATTACTAGTTTTCATACAGCAAATACACAACCAGTCCATTCCAGTATATCCCCATATGATAGATGTCCAAACCTAAACCCGGATCTCTGGATGCTTTGAAAGGCCGCCAAAGCCGCCGCGGAGCGTGTGAAGCGCTCCAACTCAACGGTGCGACGGGGTTCCACTGCTAACTTGGAGCGGGCCGCCACCATCGCGTCTCGCTCGGTGGTGGGTGAAACGGGGCGGTCACCAGCGAAAATGGAGGATTTAACGAAGAAAATGGAGAATTTGACAAAGGAAAATTGTGGACTATTATGGAAAATTGAGGATTTAAGAGGTAAAACTGACGATTGCAGCAGGAAAAATTCTGATTGAGGCATCTAAAATTGACCATTTTTAAGCAGTAAAACTTGGGGATTTGACCATTGAAAACGTTGGATTCAACGGGCGCTGGGGCGGGGACTGGCTTCATCCGCAGGGTCATCCCAGGATGGTAGCGGCGGCCAGACGTTGTCGGTGGATGGATCTCCCAATCGCAGTCAGTCCGTCAGTGAAGCTGGGAGTTGCAGTCGGTCACGGGTCCCAAGAAATAGGAGGTGGGATATCTGTGTTCTATGGGGATATGTATGTCTAATCTGGTTTGGAAGTGTTTGGAATAATCATTATAGTTGTGATTAATGCGGCAAAGCCATGTAAAGCCCCCATCAAATGGGTGATATCAACTATAAACACCATCCCCAAATGGTCCTCGTAGGTTTATTATTGGGTTGCCCACATGTGTGCTTTATAATTTCACAATTATTGTCATTGGGTCATCGGAACATGGGCCTACTGGGAATCTCAGTCACGAATCCAAGGATGGCACCGGAAGCCTTTCGGTGAACGACGGCCGCGGCGGACGAAAGCTGTCAAAGTCTGGCACAATGACACTGGAAAGAGAAGCCAGTTCCTTGCCCTGAGGTGAAAGTATAGGTTGATTATGCAAGGTGGTGCCTCCCCAGGTGTAAGTTGGTTTTGAAGCCCATTCAGCCAATTTTACTATACATATAGATACATTTACCATAGACCTTAGCTAACTATAAGGCACCACCTTGGTCGGTGTTGTTGATATTTTATTATTTATCTATATCTTTATATGTGTATATGTTTGTAGCCAGAATTGGATGAGGGAAACATGTACAGGAAAGCCCTACATATTCCTGTACGATGCAGAAAAAGAAGCCTCATGATCATAGCCAGGATGCGAGATACATGTTTTTTCTTGGTTCAACCAGCAGCAACTGGGGAAATGATCCACAAGAAATTTGCGCTGAAACCAACATCCCAGTGATCCCACCCTAACCATACCCCAACAATACGACTTCCTAAGAAGGTATGGCTCAATCTATAGGGATTACATCATTCATTCCAATGTCCCATATGGTTGGTTATATTCATGTTATATATATATATATATATCGCAATTTATCCCATCAGATCCCAAGAAAGATTGGTTCTCAAAATGTGAGAAGTAGTAATAGACTATAGTAACAACCATATGTAGTAAGAGTCAGACTATATCAATATCCATATAATATATATATATAACTATGTAATTGACTATAGCAATAACCCACCATGTTTCTTGGTGAAATCACCTGAACAAATCACCGTGAAATCACGTGAACTCCCCCGGTGGCCAAGGTTTGAGGCAGGCAGAGCGGCGGATCTCACGCAGCCTCACACCGACACCGGACAAGGCGTTGGGTTTGTCTGAGACGAGGGCCCCAAAAGGAGCAGTTGGGGAAAATGATGATATATAGACCTTTGGATCTAGAGGTAGCCTAATTTGACACAAACCCAGTTGGTATAATCATCAGAAATTCTATATAAAATGTATAGTAACATAATGTAATATAATATATATATAGGGAAAAAATGGATGTAACCAGCAACATGAGGATATAATTCTGACTTTCAGTAACGAATCAACTAGATTTAGTTGGTTCATTCATGTGCATTCTAGATTCCAGATGTACCAGGGAAGTAATCTATAGATATAATAGGGATAAAATCCACAAATGGTATCAAGAGATAAAATAGGGATCTTTGGGAAAATCTTATATTTGCGGATAAATGGAAAACAACAAACTATAATGGAATAAAATTGGGTTGTAAAGGGTGAAAAAGGATCATAATGAGACATATATAATCATGTATGTATAATTATGTATACATTTTAATTTATATATCTATGTTTAGTTGGTATAATTAAAGAGATATGGGATATGATGGAATATAAGGCGAATATACCTAGGCCTATACTTGAAATATTCATGGAAAATCATATCAGGGATTTAAATCCCGATCCCCGTTCATATGAATCACCCACCAGAAATCAATCATAGGTGAACTGACCCAGCTTATTCGCAGCAAACTAACCATCAATCCTGCCTTGAAGAGGATCCTCAGTTTTTTTGTTTTTCTTAATGACTAATAACTCATATTTGTAATATCTTGTAGTACTTGTACTTGAACTAACAAGTATCTATGGATATATCCGCCATATATCATTGGCCAGATGATGATACCTACCAAGTTGCCGATCAATCGGAGGGCCAAAATCCTTCCGCCATTTGTTCCCATTGGGTCGATCTCCAGTTGTTGCTGGTCATTTGGCGAAGCCTTTGTGGGTGTCAACCGCATTCTAGAAAGTATAGGGGTTTATCTAGTGATTTGAATGTGTTTCAACGTGTGTCAACCATGCTTTCCACCAGCAATCTTAATACGTTTTACACAGATCCACTGGTATAAAGCTATTATGTGATATGTTTGACTCTGTTTGACCCATGGAAATCCAGGGGGTACCTGCCTTCCATGTCAGGCCTTGAAATGGGACCACCATTGGGATCGTTCGATGATCTCAATGATGTGATTTCATACATCATGGTTTCTGGGGGATGTTTATTATTAGTAGATATTAGTAGGATGGGATTACTATACAGATATGGTAGTAAAATCATACTCAAATGGTTTATGGCATTGGGTTTCCAACATTAGATAGGAAAACAGCTGATCAACACCAGTGTCCAGGTCAACAGCTTGACAGCTGGGCCCGTGTTGCTGGGCGCAGCGGCAGCCGACAAGAAAGCTGCGGCTGCTGGTGCAACCTCCGGAGACGATGAGGGTGAGGTGTGGGACCCCTACAACGATGACACGGAGAGCAACGTGGGAGGATCTTCCATGAACTTGGGGGATGCTGGGATGCAAAAAAACTTACTGGTGCTTCGTAGGGAATGGGGGAATGGGATGATTATTTTATGGTTATTATGGGTCATTCCCCCATTCCCTACTAAGCACCAGTAAGAAAAAGGGAAGCAACTGCTGGGTTTGAGCGAGTTTTGGGGGAGGGGGGATGGACAAGGAAGATGAGTGTGAGACATGAACCATACACTCATTGACTGTGAAAGAGTCACTTGCCAGCAACCCCGGGGTGATCTTAGACAAGACATCATGAGGAGTCCGAGAGAGTTCAGAAAAAGCATGTGTTCTCGTGGAACGGGTTAATAAAAGTTGATGATCCTTTAAGCCGTGGTCCTGATATTCTCCAATGATAGCCATAATATTCTTTGGATATCTCAGGACATATTAAGGTTATGTGAGTTTTGTTTTTTTTTCTTTTTTATAAAAATATGTGTGGAGAGTTTAGACAAACGCATTTTGGATATTTTGGTTTGCGGAATTCTGATTATAGTTGGTGCATGATCTACACTTGCGGGTGCATCCCAGTAAGAGGGCATGTTCTATCACAGTTATATGTGGAACACCACCATTTGTTTACCGTCCAGTAAATGAACATAGACCCTGAAAATAGATGAAAATATAGCCAATGTCTAAGAAAACATTCATCTCCCACTTGGCAGGGTCTATGTCAATGTTTGGAGGGAGGGTAAACCACTTAGCATGCCCAAAAAATTCGCACATCCATCTGATGCTCCAGCGCTCCCAGGAATACCTGGAAGGCGAAGGAGAAGCACCTGACAAACGGCGAGTGCCCTCGAAGTTTCTTCATGGAGACCTGAGATTGGCTTGAGGGGCACCAGAGGGGGTGGAGGGGTGTACCCAACCAACCATGACCATGGGGGGGAAGGGGGAAACCTACCTGGATCATGAATGGTTGTGTTTGGTTAATCATGGTTAAAAATTGGTAATGCTGGGTAATATTGGTTAATGATGGCTAATAGATGCTAGATAATTTAGTATATTGCTATATAATATTGGGTAATACTGGATATAACCATGGGATTTTTTGCACCCCGAGCAGCTGGGATATGGGGGCCCTACAACTATGGTGAAATGCAACCACTTGGTTCACTGGAACTGCACTCCCAAACAAGAGTGGTTGGTGGTTGTGGAAAATCACGATCTCTACTCTACATTGGGATATTGAAAGTTGGATAGTTGTGATATCTATGGTAAATTCTGTTATTGGGATACATTAAGATGATGACCCCAGTGGACTTTGATATTTTGTGGAATTGTGGAAACGGCTTGAGAAACCACCAATCACCAGCATGAAGCCTCGAGTGATGTCGTTACAGGTGTGTTGAAAAATCCCTTGATTCAAACCACCGAAAGAAAACCCTCAGAGTATGGGACCTAATCATGACTGAGGGGCCAAAATCCAGTGCTTGATCACCATTTTTTTTATATTAACATGGTCATAAAGTGCAGGTACACCAGAGGTTTCACCCATTTTCAAACACTCTCTCATATGTTCTCAAGTTGGTTTTATAGCAAAGGAGATCTGCATATATTGGTTTGTTTCCCTCTGGTTTTGGATGATTTTCCCATTGAAACCTCTATTAATAGGGGATTTTCCATGACGATGTTGAATAACCAGAGGGTATTGGCTTGTTATATCTCCATTCATTGCGAGTTGCCCGGCCAAAAATCCGCGAAGACGCGTTCCCTTTTTCAAAGCCGAGGAGAGGTGCAGGCATCGACGGAGGACGACCGGCGAGGTCATGGTTTCTTTGTACATGAATTTGAGCAACAGAAATGGGTGAAGTGGGGATTTACACGGATGTACTAGTAATTTCAATAGAAAAATGGTGATACAACTAATTCAATTACTGGGATTTACCCTCTGGTAAATTTGTTGCATAGCTGTTGAACATGGCCATAGAAATAGAGTGATTTTCCATAGCTAATGGTAGTTCACTGATAGGTAATAACATCAATCATTGGATTGGGTTAAGGAAAAATTACAGGAAACCATTGATTTTCCTATGAAATATAGGGGTTTCCTGTAAATTTTCCCTTAACCCAATCCAATGAATCAACAAAAATGGTGATACAACATGAGATCAGCATCAGATTTTGGACATCAACCAGACTTGGCGAAGGCCATGTATAGTCGACTGGTTCGTAATTCGGTACGGCGAACACGACTGGGTACCCTCCGGTAATCAAACGTGGCAATTGGAAATCCCCTATAAATGGTGGTTTTAATGGGAGAATCCCCTATAAATGGTGGATTTTCCATTGCCATGTTTGATTACCAGATATCTTTTGATTCTAGTTGCGGAACAAACACAAACACCCATTTGGTTGCTATAAATCCGAATAGATCTTCATTTTCCTCTATATTTTCTTGTGTTTTCCTACACAGTTTACCGACCCTCCAAATACCCCCCAAAATGGTAAAAGTACAAAGATTATGGAGTGAAATATCTTTTTTTAAAGGGTGCAAACGGAGGGTCTAGGTAACTATTCCTATATTTTTCTGTGTTTTTTCCTATATTTGTTCCCCCATGGTTTTCCTATCTGTTTTCTCCAATAGCATCATTTTTTTGACACCCCATGGACTGTCTCCTGTTCTTCGCACGTCCTACGCCCCCGAGGCTTCCACTTCGGCACCTTCACGCGCGGCAGCTCTCGGGCCCGCTTCGGGGACCGGCGCGGGCTGCATCCGGGCGAGAAGGCGGAGGACTACATGGGCAGCTCAGCCCGTTGTGGTGAGGCCTTTTTTGGGGAGGATGTCATGGGGATATAGTGGGCGTGCAACTTGAAGAACAATGAAGGTTTTGAACCATCATGTTTTTGTGAGATAATGGGATGTACCATTTTGGGAACTCATTACAATCCAAGAAAAAGTGGAATCTTATCTAATGGATTATCATGGGAATATGATGATGGGGATCAATGGGAAGTAGAAGCAGCAGTGGATTTTTTAGGGGAATACCCCATAATAAACCCAGAGAAATTTTGGAATTTATGGGGAGGTAATGGAAATTTCATGATTCAATGGTGGTTGAATTGGCCCGGTAATCTGGGGATGTAAAAGGAGTGTGATGCAAACAAAAATAGGATGCAATAGATATGTAGAACAAAACCATGGCTTGTTGGGATTGCACATGGCTCAGCGCTCGTCAGTGGCTAATCAATGAAAATATGGTCGTGGAACCCACCATAATAAGCATCAGTAAGTAGGATTTCATCGACCATAATCAGTGTTCAGACCCCTAATCAGGGGTAAGACTCATTTACCCAACATTTAACCAGCAAAACCAGCTGTGCAACCGGCCATTTGTGTACAGCCTTTAAGATTGGCAGCTAGTCATGGCTAACCCATGAGAGGTAAATGATAAAGCCACACTTGGGCGGGAGAAAAGCTTAGTTTTGGAGCTGCAAAAACACACCAAGTTTCCCGCCCTTGTAGTTGGGGTGTCAGGAGCAACGCTGGTAAATCTGGGATTCAACATGCCACAGCAACCAACCCTTTCATATGGTATGCAATTCCTCGAGTCGATCACAATAAACCACAATAAACCACAATCAACCACAATAAACCACAAATGCTGGCTGAGGTTCCCTTCCTTTCAGGACAAATCCCATGTTGCCCTCTGTGGTTTTTACCCACCTGATGTAATTTGCTCGATGGGTGAAAGGCCCATAAACTAAACACGCATCTCCCTGAACATCATATGATTATCGTTAGGTATTCAATACATCCTCCAAGAGCCTGAGCCAGCACCCCACGGTAAAAAATATCTAAAAAAACTCGTAATTCTCGTACATGATTTTGCAGTAACAGGCTAAGCCGTTACCTTTATCGCATCACAGGGAGGCAGCTGTTCGGCGATGCATCAGGATCCCAGAAAAGCATGACATTAGCTGCGTGTTGTGCTAGAGCGCATTTGCGTCTGACCATGTCGATAAGACTCTTTGGAAACATATTATGACAGCTGGACTAAGCTTCGAAGAGACGGAGGTGGATTCTGGCTATTCTTTTTGGGGGGAGCGGAGGTTCATTGTTCACTTCGTTCTTTTTAATTTTCAAGCAAACGCAACCACCAAGTTTACATGTTTTTCACTTTCCATGAGTTTCATCCTTGATTTAGGCCTATGGCCTATGATTTTCCTGTTCTATGTCTATTGGCCAACCATCCCATGTATCAGCCAACATCCGTGGATTCCCATGAAATCCTCATTTTTAGCATCTCCTACTGATGCTTGAATCATCCATATTGGTAAAATATACATGTGTACACCCCATCATATTGATGGATTATGTGTATAATTTATACAATCCATATGAACCAATGTCATATCGTTTGTATAATATATGTATACATATTATCATATTATATAGTACTTATTATATATATATATATATTAATATAATTCAATATATATATATATTATAAATATACATACTATCGTCTCCAATTGTAGCCCCATTCTATCCCCATCAAAGCACCCATCCTGTCTCATTGGAGGATCATCCCACAGACAGTAAGTACCACATACTCCTTTTGATCAGAAGTCCCTTGGGTTACCTCATAGACAAGACATGGTGAACTAAGCCCTCACAAACTCACCAGTTGTGATTCCTAGCATTGTTGGTTAAGAAAACCCAACGAAGTCCTATCATATATATCCTTATGTTTGGTTATATAAGTTATTTCCATTTCCCTCCAAGATATCCCATGCAATATTCATTCCCCCATCCCACTTCTCATCGTCTTGTTGCTTAGATATCCATTCAAGATACACGCATTAAATCACCAGTAAATCACCATTAAATCCTCTATTTATATGATGGTCATGTCAAATTCATGAAATCTCCTGTTTTTTTGAGTGAATTCCTCCATGTTGATCCATATGATTGACTCCATCCTAACTTTTGATGATTTTTGTACAACCATCCCATCCCGAATCCCTATCCCATCATGTTGATTTATCCCCCATTAATTTATGTTCTAGAATGTTTTAAACTATATATATATATATACATATCAACTGGTCAAATAGACGCCCTGACGCCTTTTATAGATACTTATATATATATATATCCACATGTAATTATATATATATATATACATACATGTAGATACCCATATAGATATCATAATGTTTTTTTCTACCCTTGATAGATCGCCTAGAACTAGCCCTAGCCATTTCGATCTCTCCAAGGCGCCACCACTCAGTCGGACTGCGCCTTCCGGGTCCTCACCAGCGCCCGGCGGCGCCGCTCGTCGCTGCCCGTGCCCTCGCGGCGGGGCTCCAAGGATCTCTCGGCCTCCGGGCCCGAGCCCAGCTGCCCCGGCTCCGATGCTTGGGGAAAAAGCCAAGGGGGAGATGGCTGGAGTTGATCCAACTAAGATGGGGATAGAATGGTGGTTTCATGGATGTATAGTAGTTTTGTGAAAAATAATTGGCTATGTATACATATAACTATATATATATATATATAGCTAGACCCTCTGAATCCCCAAACAAACTTTGGTAAAAGTACTCACATGATGGAGTAAAACACCAATTTTCAGGGGACAACTGGAGGTTATAGTGTGGTTGCATTCATATCACCATTTCTGCTGATTTGATTCCCCTTGCATGATCAATCTGTTGCTGTGCCTGTTGCACAGCCAGCATTGCAGCCACATTTGTTCTGAAATAGGCTACATGCATCATTTGCAGCCAAGTTTGTTTTTGAATCATATATGTACACATCATTTTTTGTCAGAATTGTCAACCTATAATCTACGTATACACCGTTTCTATCTATCTATCCATCTATCTCTCTATCTTATCTATCTATCCATCTATCCACCCATCTATCTATCCGTCTATCGATCTATCTATTTATCGATCTATCTATCTATCGATCTATCTATCTATCTGTCTGTCTCTCTATCTATCTCTGTTTTATATACGGCTATAGGTATGGTATATATATAGTCTATATTATAGTACATATCATACTAAGTATACATACATGTGTGTATATATATATATATATGTATATACCATGTTTATCATATGTATATCTTTACATACGTTACACATATATTGTTTATATAGTAAAGATTGTAAATTACATTCTAGATATATATACATATATTATACATGTGTTATCGAGATATAATATTTTTTGTTGCTGTTTTTTGTTAGTGAAATCCCCCCTTTCCGCCGGTTTCACCATCCCTCCCCTTGAGGAAGCCATGGAAGCCTTGCTGGCAGCCCTGGGCCACGACGTGGTGGAGCTGGACCGATTGCAGGTGCAGCGGAGCGAGTGCAAAGTGGCGGACAAGTGGAAGGTGGAGCTCTGCTACTCGGACGGGAGCTCTGTATGGTGACTTTCGGGTTTTTTTGCGAGTGAGTTTGTTGGATAAACCCAAGAAAAAAATGGGATTGAATGGGAATTTGGTGATTTCTATGGATTTATGGTGGTTTCTAGGGCGATTTCTATGTGATTTCTAGTCTTTTGGAGATGGCCATAGGGGCAATTTATGGCGATTTCATGAAGTTTCACGGTCATTTTATTCGGACAATAGACAGTAAAAACGAGACTTGGTGGGGGTTGACCGTAGGGGAATGATAGGAAGATGAGAATAAGCACTGTCAATGACAATAGCAATCAGAATGATGATAGGAACCTTTGAGAGATGACCATGGGTTTAGACTATGGTGGATTTTCTATATTGAATGGTCAAATTTTTGGGAGAGAGCTACCAAAAAAATGGGATTTAATTGTGATTTGATGGGATTGCTTTTCTGGATTTAGGGTCATCTTATCGGGATAAAACCAGAAATCAGCTACGACAAGAGTCATTTTATTTTGCAAAAAATAGTCAGCTGTAACTTTAGAGTTGTGTCACTTGGAATCTGTTGGAGATGACTGAGGAATCTACTAAGAATAGATGGGGACATGTTAATGTATAATTAATCATATAAACAAAATCAATAGTCATGATAATAGCAATAAAAATGATGACAAGAATCTTTTGGAGATGACCGAAGGGGGACATGTATTGTGACTTCGTGAAGGTTTTTGATTATTTTTTGGGGATAACCCCAGCAAAAGTTGAATTTGACCGGGATGTATAATATACATCAAATGGAACTGTGTCACTTTAAATGCTTTTGGAACGGCTGGCGAATCTTCCACCAGTAGATGGATATGTATGTATGTGTACATATAATTAGTATATATATATATATAGGCCATATGGTTGATTTTGTCCAGTTTTGTGCCACTATATCCCATTATATCCCCCATAGTGTTGGTTCTATCCACATTGTATATCCACATTGTATCTCTACATTTGATAGTTGCGAAGCTCATGTTTACTCAGCCAAGTCTACCTTATCCCCTGTGTTGCTGCTTATATTCCCATGTTATCGCAAAAAATCATGATTTGAAACATCATTTTGCCTATGGAATCACCAATTTATTCCCAGCAAAGTCACTATTCCCATGAAAACCACCAGTAACTATTCCAATCCCATGTGAAAATTCTAATCCATTATGGCTCCATGATTTGTTGGTGATATCCCCATGATTCAAATTTCAAGTGGCAAGGCTATATGTATGCAGACTGCCCTACGGAGCGAGTGGTTGAGAAGCAAGTGGAGGCGAGTGTCTCCACCGTCTCTCCAGGGTTGGTGGGGTGAAGGATCCCATGGGTTCTATGGGATAACATGCTTGGTATATTCCATTTATATAAATCGCCAGACAAAACAAATTATCCTATGTAAATGGTGGTTAACATTGGGATTACAAACCGATGTTGTGAGAATCTAATGGGAGATAATGGGAAACAAGACAGCAATATGAGCTGGAATGGTTATCTTAGCAAAATATACTGTACTAGAAAAACATGGGAATACTATGTATAAATGTAAAGATGTTCTGGGGAACCAACGGGATATCACTCACCAATAATGCGAGGTTTGCGTTTTGCCCCAGAATTGGTGACAATTCAAAATTGGATGGGGAAAATGAGGTGTGAGACCATAGTGATTACTTAGGGGTTACCCTATTTTCAGACAAACCCACATTGCAAATTTAATGATATGTTTTTTTCACTAAATACCAGTTACACATGTATGTTGGATGTCATTGAAATGATTTTGACTCTATACAAATACTATTCTAGCAAAGTTGTTTTGGTCCTTTCCGCATGTATTTGCAGCAAATCTACAGCACCCCTGGCCTGGACATGTCATTTGAAAGTATGACGCACGTGGTGAATCTTAGTTGGGTCAGGGTTGTTCCAAGTTTTATGTGTTTTTATTCTCAATCAGGAAACACATTTATATATTTATCTTTTATTGTTGGTGTTCTGCATCCCATTATACATCCCTATTAAATCCTATTAAGATCCATTAAGCATCCATTCAATTCTGTAAAGAATCAACAAACAAATCAAACAAACATCGCCTTGATTCAATCACTTGTAAATAAACCATTACATTACCCACTAAACATCCATTAAATCCCGTTGAAAGCAAGCTCTTGCAGGTGATGGTTGAGAAGAAGGTGCAAGTTCCCGTTGAAGTGCCACGCCCTCGGCCCCTGTCAGATGACACAGGCAGGGCGGCAGACATCAGTGAATCGAGCAGTGGGGGCCAAGAAATGGATGGTTTCATGAAAACTTTTGATTTCATATTATGAGTGGATCATGTTTGAATAATGCCCAATTATATCCAATGATGATTTAATAGTGACCTATTATCAGTAAATTTGAACGAACGAAAGGGGAACAACACCTACAATCCGAATTGTTGTTTTTTTCGTAATTTTTGGGGATCCAATCGGATTTTTGATGTTTGAACCATTGTGGATCCAGGCCATATCCCTGAAAATTGGAGGATCCTGACCGCCCAAAGGTGACCGCCCGAATTGTGAGGCATTGGGTGGAGACCCACGTTAGTGTCTGATGTTTTAGTGCACGTTGCAGATGTTCAATATACCCTCTGGTAAACAGCCACATAACCATGGAAAATCACCATTTTCAATGGGAGAATCCACTACAAATGGCCATTTTCAATAGCTATGTTAGTTTACCAGAGGGCAACCAAAGAAAAAAGAGTATTTGTCACTGCAGATCTTGCATTTTTTTGTTTCGGGTGACCTTTTCCCCATGTCTTTGAGGTCAGTTTGGAGATGTGTTATCTGTCAAACATGCATCAACAAACAAATTGACATGATGTGTCCTTGAAAACTGGTTAAGCCTTTGTTAAGTTGGTAGGTGGGCCAACCCTGCCCACCAAAAACATGGCAGACATCGTTGGTGAACTCATTCACCATAGGGTGTGTCCTGATTGAGCAAGAAACATGGCCTGCCGTAAATAAATGGGGCAATAAATGTTGCCGAAACTTTGAAATAATGCCAACAAGTTCATTGGGATTGCATTGTGGCCCCCACTTGCAAAAACTCGTTGGTGTGCGAACCTATGTAGCTGATGATTCAAACTGACAAGCATGTTTTTCGTAAGGGTTGGAAACCACCAAGCAGAACAGTTGAGGATTAGCAGCCCATGTGCATCTTGACAGCTTGTTGGTCGGGGTCTTTTTTCTTGGAGTGCATTGAGATCATCATGCCCCACGGCATCTAGCTATACATGATAAGCGCTTCGCAAAAAAGGAAAAACACTTTGGTATCACCGACATATCAACAAGAAAGTGATAGGTTATAGTCAGGTTATCACCCAATATTTGGTTATTGTTCAATACTTTATAGACATCAATTTTTGATTTTTATATGATTTGTGGACCATCCAATATATTGGATACAAATATGATATGGAAGATATGATCACAAATATACATTGGATTGATCTTTATATACACAAAATATACAAATATGATCCCACATCTTCCAACTGCGGACCATCCTTTCCAGGCTGTCAGACCACAGGGATTTGGTGCACCTACTGCGGGGCACCTGGTCATACCAGAGCCAACTGTCCCCTGCTGGCGCTGCAGAAGCGGGTCAAGGCGGGACGGCCGCCTTTAACGACGGCGTTTGGGACGGTGGGGTGGTGGGTTTGATGAAAGCAATACCCTCTGGTGAACTAACAGAGCTATTGAACATGGCCATTAAAATGTGGATTTTCCCAATAAAAATTGTGATAGCTATGTTAGTTTCTCAAAATTTACCCTCTGGTTATGACTAACATAGCCATGGAAAATCTTCTATAAATGGAGGTTTCTAGCTGGGAAAATCATCCAAAATTCGCCATGGCTTCCATGGCTATCTTAAATAACCAGAGGGTACATTTCAGTATAGTAATCCTCAAAAAAAGATAGAACAGTAATTTTCCACTGTTTTAATGGGATGTTACTTGTGTGTCTTCTCGGGGATTACTATATCTATAAACACTACAATTGATTCATCACCTAATATAAAGAATGTGTTTTGCTGTAGAAACGAGATTCGATTTTGGATCAGTTCCCTCTTGTGACAGAATGTTCTTTTCATGTTTGCAGGGCATCCAACATTGGCCATCATGGACTTTGGCAAAAGACGACCACGTGGTCCTTGAGAGTCGAGCCAGTACAGATCATTTTGGGGTTTCCCAGTCTCAGGCTCCACAAGCAACTTACACGCATAATCGCATCACAGAAAAGAACATATATAAATATATTAATGGTATCAGGTCAATAATTCTGGTATCAGGTTGACAATTATGGTATTTGATACGATGATATAGTACTGTCTCATCACACATATTTCATAATCATAATCATGGTGGTGATTATTATATATTATTGTATCAGAGCAATATATGTTTGCTTCATTTTTGTAGCGCCTACTTAGTGCACGTTTAACTCAGCATGATGGAGGCAAGATCTGCTTGTGCGGACAGACACCTCTCGCCCCAACAACTTTCCATAATTGATTCCCAAAATGTTTATTCTGTTTCCACTTCAAGTCTTTGATTGACCCATCTGACGCACCTGACCCAGGAGCTGGAAGATCTGTTGAAGGGTCCACGGCACGAAAATTGCCAACTCTGTGGGTCGGATCGACATGTCACTGGGTCGGTGCTGGGATGGTGGATGATCTGGGTTTGAAGTTGGGCATAGGTGCAAAAACATCTCAGTTCCAGGGGGTTATCTATTGCAATAATTAATTGTAATCTAAAGGCAGTTTTGTATAATTATATGATATTAAGTCTAGGTTCAATCCTTGTGGTTGAACCAAGGTTTTGTTAGCTACTGCAGATGGGAACCTGGAAAAATGATGGGATATGTGTAGGGTGGTTTGTAGGTTGGCCGGTATGAAGGGGAGCTTGAGTCTGTGATGTCCCAATCATGTTGGATTCTACCAGTCCCAGTCTCCTTGAAAATCTGAAATAATTATCAGACATTGAATGTAGCAATTGGAGTCAATTATGAACGCCAAACTCTCAGTCCCGATGCGTGGAATTCTCATCAGACTGTGTAAACTCGCTCAGAGATGACGAGCTTAAAGATGAAGATGAAGATTAGGATAGCAGTTGGAAAGCAGACCCATGCCGCTACCAACAGAAAGGAAGCATCAAATGCTATGCAAAACCAGCCACAGGCGGCACAGAAAGACTCCTTGTGTATCATGCTGTTGTTGTGAGCCTTGAACTTGGCGACTGTGAGAGTCTTGAAAATCCATGAGCATCCCAAAACCTTGGAGTTCACGTGTTTTCCTGCAAGAGTATCGTGGGTCAAAGCTAGCACTCTGGAAATCTCTGGAAATGGGATGAGATATTTTCAGTATCATAGAATCACTCCGAAACAACACATCATTGGATATCATAATCATTTATAATCCATAGTATTGTACAGTATTATATGTGTATTTGTTTTGCTTCATTTTTCTATATTGAATATAATAGACATCACCCCTGGCGGACTCCTCTCAGCTGCGGTAGTTGTCCATCGCTCCGTCGTTCCGTCCCAGATGGCACCGTATTGCCCATCTCTGCAGAAACCTCCCGGAAGCAATGTGGGTCGCTTGGCGCATCCGAAATCGGAAACGACTCGAGAATCTGCCCACATGGATGGCATCCATGGTGATGATACATGGTTATGATCTACTTGTGGTATTTTATAACTGTATAATCTTATATATAAGTTTGAAGTTTAAAGCCAGATGAGTCTCAGATGAGTCATGAAAGAACTTGTAGAACTTGTATGTTCAACTTGTGGGTTTCCTGACCTCTGACCGATCCTCAGCTGGCAGCAAGGCCTGCAAACAGATCCCAGCTGTCAGCTTTGCGCACGCTTCGGGCACTTTGCCCCACAATGTCCTCTCCTTGCGCAATTGATCCTCGGCAAGGTTGGCATAGGACTAACCGGACCTGGTACGATGTGAATTTGTGGCTTCTGGGCGCCTCAAAATGGTGTTCTCACCTTGTCTTTCAGAGTGGATTTCAGGATATTTCACATGATGGAGGAACACTGATATCTTTGACAGATAAATATAATGATATATATATATATAATATATATATATATAACATAGATATACACATAATTATATATATATATATACATATAATATAGTGACAATATAGTCGTGAAAATATAGTGACAATATAGTTGTTATAACATATACGGTAGTAATATAGTGATACTATAGTGATAATATGGCACTTTGTTATACAACATCTGATCTCAATCTTCACATAGATCCTCCCAGGGCCCAGAAACGCGCCCAGGATGCAGCCGAAGGTGGAAGAGAAAGCGGCCCGGATTCGCGTGGGCGGCGGGTGGCTCATCGCGCCCCAAGTCCCAGGGTTGAAGGCTGGAGCCTGTGGATGAAGTGATAGGTACAATGTTGCGGCCCCCAAGAGATCTAAGTTGGATGATGATTTGAGAACCAAGATAGATTTATGGTTTACATGTTGCATGACTTATAGTCATCCATTGGGTTTATAAACAAACTTATGATTCTAGGCTCCGGGGTCCCATCTCGTAGGGTCGTGGCTGGGGCTATGGCTAGATTCTCAGCTGTCCCAGTATCGCAATGTTACCCCCCTCCCCAGCATCATTGTACAGTGTTTCTCGTTGCCATGATCATCAATCAAGATCAATTTGACAAGAACAACATACACCTTCAACGATTATTGCAAATTGCAATCATCATTGGCATCAACATCCATCAACATCAGCACCACTTGCATGTTTCTACAATGTGGTCTCACAAATGTTGTTTGTTGCTTTGCAACTTCATCCAACTGTACATACATGATGTGTCCCCCATAAGCCCAATCCTCCTTAGGCTAGTGATAAACCAAATTAGCGAAGTATGGGAAACCACCTTTGTAGATCTCTCATCAATTGTATCCACAGAATGGTGTTCAACTGTTGTATATCCCACTGATTATAAGCCGTACTGTAGGACGGTTTCTTATTAGTCTTTCACGCTGTGACAGGAGGGAGGCCTCAACGAGACCGATGCATTGGATGCTGGGATTGGATTGGCACACTTTTCCACTGCTGAAGAGGAGGTCTTCATAGGAAATGTCATCCACTTCTCTTGTCAAATTGGCATCTTTTCTTAGGTATGAATGGGGATATAGAATAGCCAGCTCAGGACTGCTTTGTGTTGGCTGGGTATTTCAGATAAAACATACATATAGTACAGTGCAACTCATTCACGCACACACACACAATTGAAATAAAAATCTGTTTTTGAGGTAATTGCCAGAATCTTGAAGGTAATTTAGGGATTATTTCTAGACTTGCAGTAAGCCAAGTTTGAGGTGGTATGTTCACCCAGGACTAATAATCCCTTGGTTTATCAGTAGGGGGATTACCATGTTTTTGACTAATTCAGCACTGTTTTGGGCTGGATCTTGCCATAATCAATCCCCACTTTGCAAGCTTTCCCTGCAACGACCTTCTTCGCTTGTTTCTTGGGAAGATTCAAGTTTTGTCATTTCTAGACTCTAAAGACTTTCAGCAAGCAAATTCTCCGGGGTTGACATGGTATGTGCCAATCTTTTTCTAGCTATGTGCTTGTTGGGTACCGAACCTACAAAAAACAACTGCGAATTAGTCCCATCGCCCCAATATCGGCCAACACCAACAAATCCAACACTAAACTATATATACATATACATGTATATAATTATATATATATATATACATGTATGGTTTTTTATGGGGATATATCCGGTATATACGGTATTTTCCGGGAAAGGATTAGCATATTTTTGCTGGCATCCAGGATTTCTCCGTTTGGCTGAGGAACTCTTGGCCTCCGCCAACACCGCAGGATGTCTCAGCAAGGATGGTCAAGTCGTAGCTCGACATCTGGGGACTGTGCTAGCTAGCTGGGTTAGGAACCAATGAGATCAATGACAGTTCTAACATGTTGTAACTGAAGTCTTTAAGAAGCCTATAACAGCCTATATATATATATATTATACTTGTAGCAATTATGTCAACCTACAGTACGTTCCTGCGGATTGTTCTTATGCCTTTTCTTGGACTTCATCCCCATGCCTTCCATACATGTTGGATGATTTTGGGTAGAGTGTGAGCAAAACAACCACAAGAAACACTTGATTTACAGAACTCATGGGAATGTCTACTATTGAAATGTTCAGCTGGGATGCGCACCCAAACGAGTCACCAAAACATCTCTGACCTGGACAGAAAAGACTTGGTCTTCACCGTTTAGGATGGTTGAAATCCGCTAAAATCATTTTCCAAAGTCATGATATCCCATGAATATGCCAGGTGTATCACTAACACATATCTCCATCTATTGAATCTATTGGTAGGTTTAACTTGATTTTTGGTTTATCTATCTATAGTTACAACTACCATGACTATGTAAGCTAATGAACTTAGCTATCGTTGGGGCCTCAGATCGATAATTCCATATATATATAGTTATTCCATATATCCTCCATATAATTACTATAGGATCTCCCAAGGGAAAGTCCTTCCTATCATGTACTTCGATAATTTTCCCAACTAGAAACCTCCATTTACATTGGGATTTTCATCGATTTTCCTTTGCCACAGGTTGTTTTTTAATCTCCCTAAAATCCAATGTCTTAACTTGTACTAAGTCAGGTACTATAACTTAGTTCAAACTTGTAACTTACAGTGGATTGCAGAAATCCACCAGTTGATCGGTGTTTTGTCCACTCAAAGGGTTTCAACCATCCAACGTGGTGCAGGATTTCTTCCACCCACAGTAGTTCATATAAACTAATGGCTACTTGGTTCATCCTAGTCAGTCAGTAGGTTATGACCCAGTTATAAGTGGATTAAGCTGGATTAAGCCTATTTCTCCCACTTATAACTGGGAAATAGCCCACTTGGTTTCAACCCACCCTCTGATCTCCCAAGGAATATCTGGGCCCTCCACAGTCTCCCAGTGGCTCACTGAGCCGCCCCAGCAGCGCGCCGCCGACGCGTCCCGCGAAGCCGCCCATGGCGCCCACGTCGCCGCGGAGTGCCCGGGGGAGGCCGTCGACGCAGAGCCTGGGACTTTGGATTTCATGGATGTATACTGGGTATAGCTGACAGAACTATGGTCTATGGCGATTAGTTATTGTTGATATTTTTTTTTGTTTTTTTTGTAGATATGAGATTATCTATGGGTTAGACATATCTACGGTGAACAAAACTATGGTCTATGAAGAAAACAAATATGATGGATTATGGTTATAACTATGGTGTATAGTGGATGCCTCTACTTAATTATATACTTAATATAACTACTCCATCGCCTATCCAAGTAGAACCAGCTCTAGATTTTGGGGTGTGCCTTTTGTTGGTATGGGGCTTGAACCAATAGTATATCTTGTAACATACAGAAAATTGATTTGATCAAACATTCAACTGGGGATAGGTCAAAACCTATTTTTACCATAGTATTACCAAATGTTTACCATATATTACCATATTTGGGAGAATAAACCTTCATGAACCAGCTATTGTACGGTACCTAGAGTACGAAGGTTTTGACCCATAAGCAAGTCAGTATGTATTTTATCCCCACTCATTTGTTTCTTCTATCATATACACTGACTAGGTGGGACCCCAGTGATCTCCCCACTCAGTATGTTGCCAGTTGCCTCAAACCTTGCTGAGAGAGTTTGTAGCATA
Organism: Symbiodinium sp. clade C Y103; assembly: GCA_003297045.1. NCBI lineage: Eukaryota > Dinophyceae > Suessiales > Symbiodiniaceae > Cladocopium > Cladocopium sp. clade C. Next base: position 108,252 of record BGPT01001537.1, read on the forward strand.
TAACTCCAGCTACTAACCATCAACCCCAAGTTCAGGGATCATCAAAAGGTAGGATTATGATACATCTGAAATCAACATGTTTAAACAAAAATGAAGAGAATATAAGTGGGGTATACCTTCCAATCAATTCAGACATGTAAAACAAATACATATAAACAAAACATATTCACACATATACACACACACACACTACGTGCAGACCGTGTGCCATTACAATACCCGTGGTTTTCGACGTGCTAGTTTTCCCTATGGTAAACTATTCCCATATTTTATTGAAAAACATTGTGGGATAGATCCCCCACATTCCAAGATCGAAAGCATGGTTTCCTGAAAATGTTCCCCTAAAGCAACCTCATTGATTGGATGATTGTTGGTCTCGTCAAAACCCTTACAAACCTTCACCATTCCCTATGACAACCCCTATCAACCCCTACAAATCCCTTTAGAAAGCCTATGATGACAACGCAGAAATCCCTATAAGAACCCCCATAAATCCCTATGAAAACCCCTCTAAATGGACCATCCACCATGGTTCGTCCCTAGGAACGCCTCCACATCCCCCCGTGGAGACGGCCAGTCACCACAATCGCCACATGTGGCGCAGACCTATGCGCCCAAAGACCCTGCGAGGGTGCTGAGTGGTGGACAGATGGGGCCTGAGAGCGTCTTGGATCCAAAGTGGGACCCTGGGGTCTCAAAAGAAGCAGCGAAAACCAGCCATAAATGTGCAAAAAATGGAATTCAGTGAGCCAGAGTGGGGTTTAGATGTGATTCATGATAAGAGATGATAGGGAAGTTGGTTTGTAACTAGGAATACTGGGCTCTATGCTAGTCATAAGATGATGTGCTATGTTTGGATGGGGTCATAAACCAAGTTGTGACTGGGAGGCCCCAACTTGGAAGGGGATAGCTTGAGAGATGCGGCAAGTGCCATTGCTTTTTGAGGAGTGCAGTGAACTTGGGTATTGTCTTGATTCACATGCCACTAAGACTGGCTAAAGCCTCCTGTGTAAAAATGTGTTTTATTGATATGTGTGTTGCTTTTTGTTGGAGCACTGAAGTACGTCGATGGAGGGAGTTTCTACCCCAAAACATACCCTCAGGATCCCTCAGGTAATTCGACTTGGCCTTGGAAAACCGACCATTGAATAGATGATTTAGGAATTAATTTTGGTGATTTTCCATAGCTATGTTGAATTACCAGAAGGTATTTCAGAGCAAACAGACAGCTTTCTTGTTGTTTTTCCCTTAAGCATCTTCAAGCAATCCATTGAGATACCAGAAACTCATGGAACTCTGCAGGTTTCCTATAGCACATTTTTCCATGATTACAATTATCGTGAAACATCACCCACTTATATTAGTGATTTTTCCCGATATTTTTCCACACGTTCCCAATGAACATGGTCATTTTGATGGCTTTCCATACACCAAGCTTCAGCCCAGCGAGGATTCAAACAGATGGAAGAGGAGCGGCGGAATCTCTCGGAACGCATCTCCAACGGCCAAGGCAAGCCTCCATCGACGGGGCCACGGGGCTTCATCATTGGTACCTTTGTGCAAGGCGCGGGCTGAAGAATGCGGGCCCAGTGACGGCCCAGTAGGGGGTTGAAGCAACGGAACATCTGAAATGGTGGTTTCTCAAAATGGGAAATCTCCATGTCACCATGGGTTTCCATAGTAAATATAGTAACATGGTCTACTGACTTGGCTGATTTGGGGGGTACCCCATTGTAGGAAACCTCCAAAGGGAGATCTTGGGATGTATGAACAACATATTGATATATGATATAACAATGAATACTATAACTCCTTGCTAAACAAGGCAAAGTCTACCAAACAAACTAGGTCAAGTATAGAAAAAACATATATCAACTAAACTAATTATAGATAAAATACACTCAACTACCCATTTTCCGGTGCCTTTCCCCTTGAGTCCAATGGTTTTTTTTTCCTCCGCGGCAGCGTTGCGCCGCCGTAGGTAGCCACGACCGGCATCGCTTGAGCAGCGACACGGGGCCCCGCACCATGTACCGCGTCTATCGCAGCGGCATCTCGACGGACTCCGCCATGGACAGCGACACCTTGGAGAAGAGCCTTGGCACCGCCAGGGGGATGGCTTGGAGTTTCTCAGAAGATGGGAAAACATTGGGATTTTAATGGGAAATTCATGGAATTTATTGGAATTTATTGGAATTTCATGGATTTTGATGGGAGTTTGTTGGATGTTAATGGGATTTTAATGGGATTTCAATGGATGTGAATGAGATGTGTAATGGTATTTTGTAAGATTTTATGAGATTTTATGGGATGTGTATTGGATCTTTTGAGATTTTTGTTTCGGATGTTTAGTGAGATTCTGATGGGGCTTTGTGGGATTGGTATCGGATTCTTTATGTGATTCTACGGGATGTTGGTGAAAGTGGGATATATGTATTGTTTGTTAGATTTTATGAGAATTTATGTGATTCTGATTGGATTTGAATGGTGTTTTTTTGGATGTTATGAGATTTCACGCGATTCTACGTGATGAGTTTTTTTGTTGTAAGATTTCACTGGGTGTTATTGAACTTCAAGGGATTTTCCACTCTGGTTAACTAGTTTAAAACAACGGTGACATCGGTGCTATTTTGCTTGTTTGTTCTATGCAGTCATTTGGGGTTCTTGTAAAAAACAATCCATGTAAAACGGGTTAAGAAATGGTGCTTACTGGGGGGAACATCATGGATTTTTCCCAATAAACATGGGGTGTAAACCAATCTGGATATAGTTATATATATGTAGCGTTGAACAATTGTGGTACTCAATGGAATTTTTACAGCTGATATTCCCCATCTACCACCCCCCTTCCGCAAAGCGTTTTCGAAGCACCGAGGAGATCCAACAGTCGCTCCAACAGTCGACGCAGCAGCCTGGCCAGCGTCCGCTCCGACTCGCCTTGCCTGGGCTTCGCGGCAGGGAAGGGGACTGGGGCGACTGGATTCGGTAGAAACGACACCTTGGGGAAATTATCCTCTGGTAAACTAACATAGCGAACTGTAAAATCACCATTATTAATGGGAAAATCCACTATTTCTATGGCAATTTTCAATAGCAAACTGTTAAATTACCAGATGTTAATGAATCATATGTTTTTCATGGCTAAAACAAAACATGCTAAATTTCTTTGTTTCATGGCTAAAGCTCCATGTTTCATAGTTGAACCATGGTTTACCCTCTGGTAAATTCACAGAATTAGACCCTGAAAATGTTCGCATTTTTCCAGTGGTTTCAATCATCTTCCAAGCCCTGCCAGGGTCGTCATGTTCATTTACCACAGGGTAATCCATTTAATCTTTGGATATGTATACTCTCCAGCTAAGACTATTTATTTTGTTGTATCTAAGATCGGCGATGGGAAGTTGGTGCAGACGATCTCCATCAGCCGTGTTCAAAACCCTGTTGATTGATGATTATAGCAACCCAGTAGGAGCATTCTTCTTAACTATTATAACCAGTATTTCATGAAACGTCGGGTTCTTGAATACTGCTCAATTGATGTATGGAGGTTTCCTAAAATGGGGGGTACCCCAAATTCATCCAAAAGTGCCTCTTATCAATGGGAAAATCAATCGTTTGGGGTACCCTTCAGGAAACCTCCAAGGTTGATATAGTCGGGTAATGATTAATCAATGGTTTTTCAGAACCTAGTCAATTTTTCTTAATGTATGTTATTTTATATCATTCTTTATGCACACAGTTCGTCTATAAATTGGTGACGGTGATAATTAAGTGGATTGTGAAGGATGTCAATCACTGACTATCAGAAAACTACCCCCCCCTTATTCCCCCCTTAGTCACTGATCAATTCATTTATTCAATTGGATTGTGACTATCCACCATTATCACCACCAGTTTGGATAAGACTCTATTCATGAACCAGCACCGCTATTATAGTATTGGGATAATTATTGATAACAGGTAATTGGAATAATTCTTCTACTATTCATGAACACTCATTGATTGGTAAATCATTATTGGTAATCAATCAGCCAGCACCGCCCTCAGGTTTACCTGGTGAATTGCCATTCCAAGAGGGCGGATCTTCCGCTGCTTCGGATGAGGACTGTGGCTGTGGAGATGCTCCGCTTTAATTTTCGTGGGCTTGCGATGGTGCGATTCACGTGTGAAAACGGAGATGAAACCCAGAAAGTTGGAGATTACCCTCTGGTAATCAAACATGACAATGTAAAATCCACCATTTATAGATGATTTTCCCATTAAAACCTCCATTTATAGGGGATTTTCAATTGCCACGTTTGACTACCGGAGAGTGACCTGAGAAAAATGTGAATTTGACAGGATTTGACGGGGATTTGAATACGGATTCAAGGATTTGATCCGGATTTCATGGCCATCTTTAGGAAAATATGGGAATGATTCAAAGTCGTTAACTTTGGTGGTATAGTGGATCTTCAACAACACGAGAATATCATCGGAATTGATCAAAAAGAAGGGTGATTTTTTCTGGCATACACCGTTACCTGACATCATTTTCAACTTTTGGGGTGAACATGTCAAAAACTGGGTCAAACTTGAATGGGTAGCCCAATCCCATTGTCCCAGCTAGATGGCGATGGGAGCAGCCTGGCAGCTCGGCTGGCCAAGTTTTCAGCTTTGTGAAGTGTAGGAAAAAAATGGGCAGAGGTGTTTGTGCCGTAGACTTTCCCAAGTCTATATATTATATATATATGTATATACATATATATGTATATATAATATGTATATACAATGAATTAAAACTGTTGCACACGTTTTATTTCACTGATCTAAAGAACTCTATTCTGAGGAAATCTGACCTACTGTTATTGGGCGGGTCAGCTGTTTTCAGTTGTGTACCAGTGTTCCCATTCTTGGCGATGACAAGAACCGAAGGGGAGGCCTCCCAGTTGGATGCGGTGCGCGTGGATGTAACCCCATAGCTGCTATGGTTATATCATATCACCCACTTATTCGTGATTCCATATTATCCAATATTTTTCCACAAGCTTCATAAGTTGGGATATGGTTCCCCTATAGTTCTTGTTTTACCACTATAAATCATTATCATTAATTATGCTGTTTCCATGATTGTCCCTATGAAAAAAGCATAAAAAAGCAATTTTGCTGGTTTACTTGGATCATATATATATATATATGATTATGTCTAATTATGTATATCATATATACTCGTATATATATATATAATATATATATATATATATGTATATAAATACTCCACTTATTCGTGATTTTCCCATCTATTTTCCCATGGATTTCCCTATTTTCACATGTCTTGATGGCTTCACCGCCGAGGACGGGCACCACGGATGCCACGGCCACTGCCACGACCACGACGCGTCGCCGCAGATCGTCATCGTCCCGGCGGGGTCCGCCACGGAGGCCGTACGGAGGCGTGGAGATCATGGGGAGATGGGAAGAATGGGGGAGAATTGATGAGATTTCCCATGGGAAAATGCAGGAAGATATACATTTCTTGAAATACCCTCTGGTAAACTAACATAACTATTGAACATGGCCATTGAAATAGCGGATTTTCCCATTAAAAATGGTGATTTTCCACAGCTATGTTAGTTTACCAGAGGGTACGTTCTGGAATGAGGGGCAAGGAATGATTTAGATTAGATCTTATGTGGAAAAACTTGGAGATGACTCACTTTTTTGGCTGGGGACAGGGAGAAGATTTTGTTTTGGATGTGTTTCATGGTGTTGTTTTTTTGTATGTTCTTATTTATGCAGTTTGAACTATGAGAAATGGGTCAAAGCAAGGGATACAACTCTTGGAATGGTTAATCAAACGTAGAAGTCGAATTATCAGAAAGTGTCAGAAATGGGTCAATTATGGCTTCAGTTGTCAAACAATGGGCCCAACATTGATATTTTAACCATCAGACATGGGTCAGAGAAATGGATTCAATCGTCAGAAATGGGCCAAACAAAGGGATTTAATCATCAGAAATGGCTAAAACAAAGAATTTCGGCTATCAGACTATCAGACATGGTCGGTTTTGGAACGGGGTCAACCCACTGATGAGTCGGACATTTTCACCAGGGGCTTTGCTCAGCGGCTGTTTGTCATGACCATATCGGTAAATCATGGTACAGTTGGTCAATGCTCGGATTAACAAGTCAAACTGAAAAAAAAATATGCAGATGCAAGCATTTGATTGATGTTGGATTTTTGTTGCATGAGTCTTGTATGGGTATCGGTATATACAGTGATCGCACTGAAGCGTCCTGAGTTCCTGTGGCTGCACTGGAATGTTCCGTGTATGATTGATGTAAATATGTTGATTTACCAATACCGGAGTGCTCCATGTATTATTTACCAACAATATATACCAACATTTACACTCAAAATGACCCACATGTAGGTAAATTCCAATATACTATAATGGAGCATATGGATCATATGGAATAGTTGCCCAACTTGTTGACATGCAGCATTTCTTTGGTGAAGCAGTCGGTTCTTGCACACAGGGGTCATTTAAACCAGGCGATGGACAACTCCTATGTTTGATAGGAGAAGCAACTACCCTCTGGTAATTTGTTACATAGCTACAGTATAGATGACCGCTTCAGTTCCATGACTTGCCATGCAAAACTGGTGATATTCCATAGCTATATATCAAATTTCCAGAGGGTATAACAAAAGGGTTTCCATAGAAAATGGTGGACACATGATACAACTACTAATTTACGGGAATATCACCAACAACATGGGGATATGATTGTTGATATAATAAATGGGATATATCTAACCAGGATATGATACATGGGTGTCGTATCCGAAATGGGTGATACACCCAAATCCCATCAGTAAATGTATATCATATGATATGATATGATATGATATGATATGATATGATGTTGCATATGGATAAACCATGCGAATCCGTAGGAAACTTGGGTACCCTGTTTTGAAACATACCTACATGGCACACCATGTCTTGACCCAGAGGTGAGGTTATCCAGCTGGTTGAAGCTGGGGTTTCTGGGTTGACATATGTTGCTTTCTTGCAAGATTTCCAAAGGGCCAGGCCAGGGCGTATCATATCTGGTTATTTAACATAGCCGTGGAAAATGGGATTTATGCATGTTCATCCACCCCAAATCTGATATACCCTCTGGTAAACTAATATAACTATGGAAAATCACAATTTGTAATAGGTAAATCAACTATAGATGGGTCATTTTCCATATCGTCGCCAGGTTTTCGCACACCTCCGCGTCCTCGCGTTCGGGCAGTCCGTCGCCCGACGCGCCGCCGAAGCGCTCGTCCAGTCGAAACTCCACCCGCTCCTCCCCCTGAGCTGGGCCACGGCTGTCGGACGTGGCCAGGGGTTTGTCTGAAAATTCTTCGGGACAACGATGTGGCATCGGAAAATTGATGATTTACCCTCTGGTTATTTAACATAGCCATGGAAAATGGCTAATTTTGGATGATTTTCCCACTAAAACCTCCATTTATAGTGGATTTTCCATGGCTATGTTATGAATAGCTGATTTATGATAGCTAAGTTGGTGAACATAACTCTAGCAACGAGGACTTATGGTAGATATATTATTCTAATTAATGGGGTTATGAAGCAACTTATAACTGGGAAGGCACCACATTGAAAATCGAAGATACCACAGAAAATTGTCAATGACTCCAATTGTTCCCTGGATGAATTGTGGATTATCACTACTGTGAGGTAAACTGAGTAATTTGAAGTTCAGGACATGTCAATTTTGTCAAATATGTTCAAATCGGTTTTGAAATAAGGTTGTTCCCCATGAACGTTTGAAATTAGGGGACCGTTCCACATTTTCAGACAAACCCTAATAGCAACCTGCATGATATGGTCCGCAAGAAGATTTCTCAGAAACAAAGACATTACTTCCGGGTTGAAGGAAGCCTTAAAAATAAGCTAAGAATCACCAACTTGCTTGCATTGGCTTAAAACAGCTGTGACCATATTGCTGAAAATGGGCCACAAAATAATGACATCAGATTTTATGTGATCCTTCTCAGGAAGGACAGGGCACAAGTGAGGCTGTCAGAGTACAGCCAACCCTGGTGTATATAGCCTGCCGTTTTTCCCGTCCTGCGGTAGTTCGGTGCACCCCTGCAAGGGTGAAGCATCTGACACCAGAACCATGTCCAGGTCTTTCCAGGACATGATCTATAAATCGTGGATTGTTCAGATCAACATATTTTGATTTACTGTAGGCCATGTTTGAGGTTAAACATGTCAATTCACACATCTTGCATTGTTGCCTGTCATGAGACCAAGAAACGGCAGACAAAGAAATCCTGGTATAGACAGTGCTCTAGTGATGTATTGTGTCCCTTTTTCAATGGCTTTTTGAATCCCCCAGTTCTGACTGATTTGAACGTTGAGATCATGATAGTAAAACGGTTGCGACGGAGTATTTAGCCTTGGTATAGGGAGTGTTGGAAACGTATAGCCTTGGATTGCCCTGTTAAACATGGACCTTCGTAGAAATAGGTACCATCATTTTCTAAATGTATGGGTACTTCAAAGGTCAAGGCTATTCTTTCAACGTCTGGCGTAAGCTGGTCATGGTTTGGGACGATCCCCGTGAATCTTTGAACCGTTGCCCCGAAGGGGCCTGCTGCCTGAGGCAACACCACTCGGTGGTCCCCGCTCGCGGGGTGTCCACCACGGTTTTAGACGGTGGGAAGCCGTGGTGAGTGCGAGTCGACAAGAGGGCTCACTCTCGCCGGACCCTGTTGGATCCAAAACTTGGCTGGTGATGAAGTCGGGTGGCTCCAAGGGTTTAGGTTCATGCTTTCCATGCCAAGTGGACAATTTTTCTGAGGGCTCTGCGGGTGCAACAAATTGATCCAGTACAGATTCTGAAACAGAACCAAACACAGTAGTAGTGTTATTCAAAATCAAAACCCTTCCCAGAATGCATGAGTGAACATCAGAAGGCCAGACAATGTACTGCATCCATTGTTTTGGAGGCAAAATCCAAGGGTAGCTGTCAGGACTAGAATCTGTTGGAAAAGATTGACCTGTATTTGCTGAAGTTTACTTCTGTATTCTCGGCTGATTCATGCACTATTTGTGAACACGATATGGAATAGTCCATATTTAAGCTATACTGAAAATAGGGAAAAGGGTGCAAAAGCTCGATTTGAGAAATGAGAAGTTAGCCACATATAGTATATATTAAATTAGTATATGTTTTATTTTCTTTGTAGGTGGATTCGGTCCAAAACATTCCAAGACCAAAACCACGCCAATCTTGCAGTGCCTTTTGGATCCAGCTGGTAGCGTTCACGTTAACCGTGCCAGATTTTTGGCTGGCCAAACACGGCAGATGTCGGCAGAAATCAAAACAAAATGCGGCAGCAGAGGTTGCACGGCCTGACTGTGAAATTAAAGTGACCTATATGCTCTATGTAGGGTGTGTATATATATATATATATATTTGTTACATTTGGGATCATTTGGGTTTGTCTGAATATTGACTACCCCTTATAATCCATTGGTTTTAGTAATCATGATATTTTCAGACAAAGCCATTTGGGTCATTTTTAGTGCAACATGTTGGTAAATACTCCATACATGGAACATTTGGGTGAATTGTGTCTACAATTTTCAGGGGTTTATCACATGTTGTTTTCCATTTCCAAAAAAGGGGGGTGAATCCACCCGGTTGGCTAACCATCAATCCTAACTTCCAGGAACATGCTCCATGTATATGGAATATATGCCAACATTTACACAAACAATGACTCAAATGTAGGGAAATACATTCTACGTGGAGCGATTATTTGTATATTTATATGATTTAATAGATTCTAATGATAGTAATGATACAACATAATACACATAATTTATGTATCCATTTGAGTTGGTGAAATATCCCCATCCCTATGATGGTGTTTCTTGTTTAATTCAGAATCTCACACCCTAGTTGGATGGGTGCTGCTTAGTAACTGGTGTGTGACCTATTTTATACCCACTTAATTGAGGGGTTATAATTTATAATCCACTTACTAACCACCTAACTAACTTCATGGCACATCAAAGTATCCCATTCTATCCCCAACTACAAATGTATTCCCATGGCTGGGTATATCCCCATATCCCTAACTCCCATACCCCTGTAGTTGGTTATGCCCCTTTTACTGCCCTATTGGGGTGTGTCCAAAAGTAGGGTAACATCATGTAACACACATTCATGGTCATTTTAATGGGGAACATGATGCTGGTTGGGGTTTTCAATTTCAGACAAACCCTATTTATACCGATGCAATTTGTTTGACTAAGTCAACCCCAGTAAGTCCCCACAAAACCACCTTAAAATTACCACCAAAATCCTGCAGGATCACCATAAAATCACCATAATATTACCACAAAATCACCACAAATCCTCATAGACCCTCATAAATCCTCATAGTTTCCAGTGTTTTGTTGTTTTACCAGGCCTCACCAGCGAGCCAGCCGCCGCGCACCTTTGCGGATGCCACGCGGCAATCCATGGCATCTCGGCCCAGGATGGCCCAGGAAACCACAGATCACCATTTTTAGTATTGACCAGTGGATGGTTGAAACATTGGATGGTCAATGCTCACATTGGTTACATAGATTTCAGTCTTTTTTAGGGGTCTAACCATCCAATTTTACGGGTTTAACCATCCAATTTTAGTCTATGTTTAGTTTTACACAGATGTTAGTCTATTTTTAGTATTAATCATCCTATTCTAGTGGTTTAACCATTCAATTTCAGAGGTAAATGTTGACCCATACCAATATTAACAACCCTCTAGAAACCATGGTTTAGTCGTGAAATTCCACATAATTAATAATAGGAACCATAGGATGGGGGGTGTTTTACATTGGGGGGATGGGACTATAAATGGATTCTTGTTGAATATTACATAAATATAAGCCAGAATGATGTATAATAGTTTTTTTTTTTTCTGAGAATATGTATTCAGCAATATAAATCACAATATCAAAATCGTTCTACCATATTCAACATTCACTAAAAATGGAGGTTGAATGTGGTTTATTCTGGATTACCCAACACAAATGCTAGTACAATGTGGGTATTTCATGGGATAAAATTGGAATATATCATAACGATGTTAAGCATACTGATAATGATAGTCATAATATCAGCAATAAGAGTAATAATTTAAAGAACAATAACACAACTATAGATGTTTATATATGTTTGAATTATACATTCATATATCATACATCTATAGGTTAATACTACATCATATCTATGTATGAATGTTTATATAGATAGATATGATGTAGAATTAACCCACTTGGATTTGCTGAGGATGTTTGGGCATTTTCCCGTTGTCTCAATGGGAAACTGACTATGGTTGTGGAATCTCGGATATTTAGGGATATCATGGGGATATCAACCAACACGGTGATTTTACATCATCATATGCATATGGGGGTTTCCTAAAATGGAGCTACCCAAAAATGGATGGTCTATTTCATGGAAAATCCTATTAAAATGGATGATCTAGGGGTACCCCTATTTTAGGAAACCTCCATATATGTTTGAAATACTACTTTTTCTATAGATTTACTTGGGAATTTTGCGTCAAAATTGTTGTTAAGGTGGCTTAGCCTGTAAACTTCCAGAACATGGTAAAACAGATCAGGGTTTTCTGATGTTTTCTGGGAGTTTATGGGTCTTACAGAAACCATCATACACCATGGGAAACCTCCGTTAGTTGATAATTTTGTTGGGATTTATATAATCGGGCTTTAAGCATCAAACACATGAAGATATAGGTTACATTATGGTTGGTTGATGATTTTGTTCGGGGTTATGCTGATAATTCATAACCATCCAGTACAATTTTCCATTGGATTGGTTTAAGGGAACATTTTCAGGAAACCATGGATTTTCTCATGACATATAGGGGTTTCCTGTAAAATTTCCCATTAACCATCCAGTAGAATGCGATAGAAGTGCGATTTTTTTTCTTGGCTCACATGGCTCCAAGGGGCAGTCATTTTCCAGGATTCGCCATCCATTTTAGAATGTCTCGAGGTGCCACAAGATGGGGCCCATGTACAATCATAATATACCCTCAGGTTATTTAACATAGCCATGGAAAACCACCATTTATAATAGGTAAATCACCAGCTTTATCATCTATAAATGGGCAATTTTCCATGGCTATGTTAAATAACCAGAGGGTAAATATATATATATATATATGGTGAACAAACATGGATGTAAATGTAAGTAAAATCAAGGTATATACAAAACAATATATGGGCCGATCAACTTAGGAAGTTGATATAAGTTGGAAATCTCACCTCACAATTGGACAATCTTCATGAAAGTGTCTGATCGCCCAAGGGAATGCGAACATTTTACATGGTCATGATGTGTGTTTACTAGAGGGTGGAACGCATAGAGATGATTTAGGATCTAAACCGCCACAATATTGGGATAATTGGATCCTGGCAATGAGACCTAGCAGCAGTCGAATTGCCAATCATCTACTTTCATGGAAAATTGCCCAGCTAGCCATATTTCAGTAGCGGAGGTTGAAAATTGAACAAGTAGGTCCCTGAACATATTTGGGTCACCAGATGGTGAAACATGTGCTTTTTCAGGTGACCAAACACCGCCCCAATGAGGTGGTGTTTCATCCAAACTGACTATGATTGGGGCTTTGCACCTGCAAGTTCCCGAGCTTGAACTTTTGAGGATGGTGAACAGCTCGTTTGGATCATAAAAGGAATTTCCATCATTCATTTTGCACCTTCTGAAAGCCAAGATTGAAACATCGTGGACCCCGGAAGAAAGGCTTTCCGTTTCTGGAAAAATGTGCCGTCCATTAAATCCTCATTAAGTCCCCAATTTTGATGAGACTATTTGATATTCCTTTTATGTAATTCCCCATCAAGTGCTTAAATCCCTTAAATAATATTATAAGTCCTCATTTAATGCTCATGAAATCACACCTCCTGATGACAGCTGTGGCATAGGCGCCTCAGATTGGCCACAATGACATGCAGCTCGAGCTAGAGCAGAAGAGCACTGAGCAGCCCTTAGCACCTGACACTGCGCCCCGAGCACTACAGCCCGAGCAGGTGGCCGCTCCTGGCACTTCTGAGCCTGACACTGAGCCCCGAGCAGCCCGAGCAGCCTGCCCGGAGCACCTGGCCGCTCCTGGCACTTCTGAGCCTGCCAGCCCGGAGCACCTGGCACTGAGCCCCAAGTTCCCAAAACGGAAGCCCAATATATTTTGAAAAATGGTTCCCAAAACGGCAGAGCGACAGCTCAAGGAGCGACAGAGGAGCCCATCGGCCCTGGCCTGCCATCCCCCTCGGAAAACATGTATGGCTAGCGGTGATTAAACACATTGCACAGGATCCGCCGGACACAGCCACTGGAAATTTGAATTCCACTCGATCCATTTGTAGTTCTTTCTGGTTCTGCAGGTCTCTTCGCTGATCGACATGGGCTTTTCGAGAGAGCAAGTGGAGCAGGGGGAACCCAGGGGAGAGGTGGATCGGGCGGTGACGGGCGGTGAGTGAAGTTGCCTGAAACTCAACATGGGGAAAATATGATGATAAATCATCCATTTCTATGGGCAATGTTCCACAGATATGTAAAATAACCAGAGGGCACTTGTCGTTGGAATTGATGATGAGCCGATATGTATTGTAATCCCCAAACAGATGCAAAAGTAAAATCCTGCTACAATCATGCTGATTTACTTTTCTATCGTTTTGGTGGTTGCTATAGATATATTTTAGATATATTTATATAGATGTTTTCCTGTTTGTTTCCTCTATGGAGGCTGGAGGGTTCTCACTTCCAAGTTAGAGTTCCAGAGATACGTGTGTGAAGCATTGTGAAGCAGCATTTTCCCAGAGATACATAACAACGCTCTGAGGTAGGTAGCGAGAAACAGAAGACACGCAACGCTCAAAAGCTCATGCTTCTGCCAACAGAATCATCGAGTCATCCAGCCGCTTACAATACATAGTTGACAACCACCGACAATGAATATTTCACCAGAGGAAACAGGTGCTAGAATCAGCGACTACGCACGAGCCGCAACCAAGAACAACCAAGGACCACCGCAAGAACGGCGGATGCATCAAGAACACTAAACAAATAAGAAACAACAAAATGCCTAAAAATGGAACACACAGGAGAATATGAGAAATAATGCACAAGAAACAACGAAAGAGGTTGAAAGACGAGGAAAGGGAGAAAACACCAAGAGCAGACTCGGCATACCTGTGTTTTTTACTTTTTTTTACACTGGGGGGCATGTTCTCCCCAACTTCACCCCAGTGCCAAAACATCTGGCAACCAATGCAACAGAGGGAAAGAGACCCTCAACTCGACCACAAAGTGTTCTTGGTCGACTGATCCCATTGGATCCCATTGTAGGTTTTCCCAAGGCCAAATGCGTTCGTGTTTTATCAGTGGGACATGGGCCTTTTCTTTGAAGAAAAATGACGTGTGTTCTTTTTTCTCCAGGGTCCAAACTTGTTTTGTTTGGTAGTATTGAGTAGTATTGCTGCTTTGAACAAGCACCGCAATGGCATAAATGAGATCTTCTATACATTATACATACATAATATACTTGTCACATGCTTATCTTTGGAGTTGTATCCACAGTAAAAACTGCGACAATTTTCTGGGTTAACCATTTAGCCATTCGATTCGTTTGATCTGACAGCAGATAGGTCTGAAGTAGCTCACAAGTATCAACTCCCGCCAACTGCCAAGCAGAAATTCTCGAGGCATGATTCTGCACTTACCAGCCATAGATACTGATAGGATTCTCCCAGTCAATGGCTCCGTCTCAATCCATTTCATGTGAATTGTGAGCATTTGGTAGATTTAAAATTACATATAATCATAGTTCCCACTTTGGGACTCTCCATGCAATGGCCCCTAAACCATCCCAAACCACCGATCAGCGATCCACAATCTGCGTTGCCTGAGGCGCCGCATGAGTGAAACGGATCCCAACACTCGACCAGTGCCTGGACGTCTTTGGGGTCGACTGGGTCGCCATGGGACCATGGCAGTGCCATGGGATTCGGGTGGCTTACTTGGTATATGTTTCTACCATAGGTATATGAATATATAGTGTATATATAGTGTATATATGTATATATAATTAGATAGTATATATTCATTGCACTTTTTTATCCCCTAAGAAACTTGGATTTTGCTGGGATTTATTGGGACTTTATGGTGATATCCGATCCTCCTGCAAATGTTTTTATATATAGATAGGTACTGTACACTAAGCACATAAGCAACGATATGATAAATGGGATATGGTACTCCATTCCACAATGGTAATACTTCCAATGTCTTCCCATGGTTGTATCAATCCCTGTTGATGGATTGATGACTGATGACATATAACCAACGATGCGAGGTGTATGCCAAGCAGCAAACATGGTGAAACAAAATGGAACAAGTGATTTTGCATTGGATATAGTTGGATTTATAATATACAAAAAGTTTGTGCAAGAGTGGTGGACACCCCCAACTAATGGATCTTCTTGAAAACCAACCGTTTTGTGATGACTTGACATAGGTCTGCCTCAAAAAAAAAAACAATCCTAGTATTGGTCAAAGCTATCACGCCCACAGAATTGATAGTTTGATACAAACAATGATCATAGGGAGCAGGATTGTCTTTTTGCAGGTTCTCGCATTCGAAAGAAACAGTCAGTTTGTCCTCTAATTCAGTTTGTCTGAAAATAGGGTACCTCCAAATCCAGTAGTTAATCATCAAATCCAGTAGTTCATCATCCTATTCCTAATTAAACTTGTTATTTGGGCTTTCGGGGTATAATTACCCCATATTCAAACACACCCAAGTGAGAAGCTTACCTTGATAGTTTCAGTTGTGTGTGTGTGTATCTCCAGTTTGTCACAATGTGACCGGCATGATAGCGGTCAAACGCCTACGAAACCATGATCGTCGTGTGATAGCTGTCACTTGTGCTATCGCTGCAACGGACGGATTCTATACATTTATAGGCATGGAAACAAACGTGTGAATCAACCATTGAAAAGGAAATCCGTGAGATCATGAGAGTTGGAGTATCCTCGATGACTTTTTTAGTAGGTGGCTCAACAAGCCAGAAGTGAATGTGACTACCACATTTCCCCAGCTTCATAAGATGTTGTAAATGATTAGTTACTGGGTACTGGTAGGCTAGCCCCGCTGTAAGTGGAATAGTAGGTCGCACCTCACAAATGTAACGTTGTATATCTATACATGTCATGGATTGTGAAATATTACATAATATTAGCTACTTACCAACTTCTTTGTATGATGCTGTTTATATGTTTGCATATTAGGTGCCACTTGTTTCTCAATAGTTGTTTGCTCATTGTTACTCACCAATTGTTCGTATGTGCATATATCCAAATAGATAGATAACAAGTTCTACTATAAATAGACAAGTAAGATGAAGCGAACAAATACAGCAACTATATAAATCTATGTATATATAGATAAATATGTATACATATACCCTCTGGTAATTAAACGTAGCTATTGAACATTGCCATTTATAGTGGATGTTCCCATTACAAATGGTGATTTCCCACAGTTATGTTAGTTTACCAGAGGGTATTATATATATATATATAATGTATACATACAATGTGTAGCATTGCATCCTCACGGATTCCACACTATTTACCAATCCTTGAACTCTCCAACTTGCCGCCTTTCGACATCTCTGAGGATATTGCCAGCATGATCATGCTGATGGCTGGGCCACCCTGGAGATTGGAGATTTGATGGGCGCTAATGGTGATTTCATGGGGGTTGAATGGGGATTTACAGTGATTTTATGTGAGTTCATGGGATTCACTGGGATTGACTGAGATTTTCTGGTGATGGGATTTACTGGTGGTGGCCGTGGCTTCTTGTGTCTCTTTTGATATCGTTTCAAGCTGCAGCACATTTATTTCCGTAGGCCTGATGAGTGAGCATCCCTTGAGCTACAGAATCTACTATCCCCATGATTGTTGTTGGAATCCTGACCAGCGGAAAGCAAGCCCACTTTTGCACAAAATCTATTGAGTGAGGTCGTGTTTCCTGAACAACAGACACCCCCCAGTCTTGCAACGATACAATGCAAGGATTGAACACAATAACAATTTGAAGCAGAAAAGAATTCATCGATCCATCACCCAACAAAAGTATATGATCTGCATTCATCACAGGCAACATCGATCGGGTTTCTGTTCTTTTTTGGACAGCCCAAAACATCAATTCCGCATCAAAACAGATCAACACTCATAGATATTTGGGCGTGAAGGTCTCAACAGAACTGGTTGAGGGTTTGACCTAAGCACTGGTTTCGGGTCATCAAAAAACATCAAAAAAACATGTTTTTCTCCAGCACCGCAGGAACCATTGACCTGAAGAGTTGCCTTTGCACGAGTATATGCACTCCATTTGTGAGATGATAGTCACACGATGCTTTTGCTGGTTCATTTCACGTCAGAAATCTGCACACCCACTGTAAATGCGACATATCAAAGTGGCTGTTGTCAATATCTCAAACCCAGGCACCTCCAGGTTTTATCATTTTTCTTATCAAACCTTCAGGAGATCACGGACTGCACATGGCGCTTTTCCGAAGTTCTTCATGCTCAAACTAATTGTGAGCAGTGAAATCATCATTGTGGTTTGTGATGAACCAGGCAACCTAGTGTAATTGTCTTTAATCGAGCCATCAAACTCTCTACTCATTGAACCGTTAGAAATTGTTGAAGGCCGCAGTAGTTGGATTATAACTTCCTTAGCTTGCAGTTGTGACAAAAAGTGATGACCCATGACTAAAACATGTCACATCAGATTACCAATCATCATATATTCACATGTATTACCAGTATATTGCCATATTGTCGCTGGATAGTTATACAATTATATGTATTATAAGTATACCTACATGTATACACCATAGTTATTCAGTACTATATAACTATTATATACAACTTCCACATGACATACATATATATATATATATACATAGTCGCAATATATTTCAAGTACTGCATATTTTCCATATGATGGATGATCCATGTATTTATATATCCAAGCAAATCCAAATATTGTCCACATGAAACTACCACTAAAATATAATATATACCACTTAATATGGATATTGAACATATTTTCCATGTAATAATGTGTCTTTATTATTACTAGTTTGCAATTATCCATAGTTATTGAGCCCCACTTATATAATCTTATCCATATATTTAGTCTATAATAAAACTAGTAAGTGCGAATCAACTGCCATAAATCTAATGTTAACTGGTGAAAATTAACGTATATTTCATAGACTAATTTGACAGTCCCACAATTATCCAATCTTCTCATCCATGTCCCACTTATATTACATGTACTGTATGTTGTCCATATCCTCCATTCCACTATTGCAAGCCATGAAGCCATATTGAAACTACCAAAACAATATATTGGAATTTCTACAGTATCAAAAAGGTCTATAAGATATTGCAACTATAATGTCTACCTTACAATATATGGAGGTTTCCTAAAATAAGGGCTACCCCCTTGCATCATCCATTTTAAATCCGGATTTTCCATGAAATAAACCATCCATTTTTGGGTACCCCCGTGGCTATGGAAACCCCCAAGGCCAGCGAGGTGGCCGAGGGCGCTGAGACGCCGCCGCAACCGGTGGTGCCCCAGGCACTGCTGATGAAAGGGCCGAAACCCGGGTGTTTTTTTCCACGGGGAAATGACGTGTTCAACGGGGAAAAAGATGGAAAACACGGGTTTTTAAAGGTGAATTGGTGAAAAACAGGATTTTTTAAAGGTTAGTTGATGAAAAGTACAGGTTTTTTTAAAGGGAATTGACGGAAAACACGAATTCCTGTTGGGGATTGGGATGGAAAACTAGGGATTTGTAGTGGCGATTTGATGGGAACAAATATGATATCCCCAGGTGCTCCAAATATCCAGTGAGTTTGGAGCCCAAACAAAGCACAAACCAAAATGCAGTGGTTGAAGGTGTTTGGGGCAGTAGAGCACTAGATATAGCACTGTATATCTTTATATAATTACCTTGGATGAGTGGTCTCACATTTTATTCTATTGCTGCAACTGGAGATGTATTCAAACCATCTAAAAATGTGTTGAATGGGATCAAAAAGTGGCAACGTATAGCGTTAAGGATAGTTGAGGTTTCAATATTAAACAACCACACAACAAATCATGGTTTTGATTGGCCAAATATTCAAATCAATGGAACACCATGGCATGTTTTGGGTATGTTTGCTGATGCAAACCTTTTGTGTTCAGACTTGCTGAGAGTTTGTGAGTCCCAAAATAGGCCAGACACCAGCAGGTAGAGTTTTTGAGCAATACTCATGCTGAGAACAGGAACAAGGCGCTGCTATAGCCATGAGACAAAGACCATGCTCCTAGTGATTTTGGGTGGCACCTCAACGTCCTATTCTGGTTCCAATGTGATTCATCAAACGTTCATGTCGGAAACAGATGTTGCATCAAATTGGCAACAATGGAGAACTTGACTACAAGAAAAATCATCCCATATGCTCCATGTATAGTATATTATAGTGTATTTGCGTACATTTGGCTAAATTTTAGTGTAGATGTTGGTGAATATTCCATGGAGCCTGTGGGCTAGGGATATCACAAGAACTAGTAAGTCAAATCGAAGAGCCCACTTTCGGGACCTCGATGGCTAGAAATTGATGGAGCATCACATCATGACCCGCAGAGACGGCAGCATGAATCACTATCTGATGGCATCAGGGAAACTATCGCAACAAGAGCCAACAAAAGAGACTGTGCTTGGTGGTTGATCCTACTTAGTGGATTTGGCCATTGGATGTTGTAAGTTGGGTGGGATTCGTCAACTTTTACATTGTGATAAGCTGTTTCGCCAGAATATCATGAGAGTTTGATCGTGGAACATATGGACTTCACTGCCACCACGGGATGTAATAGCTGGTTCTTTGAACCGGGTCATGCACTGGTCGTTTGACGGTTTGTGAAACAGACTTCGGCAACCCAAATGCCATGCTTTGTCATAGTGGAACCGAGGGTTGATCATGAGTTGTTGCCACAAACAGTGCACGTGATCTATGGTGATTGAGCCATTTTTCGCATTTCAGATGTGCTTCAATGTGGCAAACCCAATAAGAATCAATGGATATCAATGGCCAAAACCACCCCGGAGGCAGAAACACCAGCAAGTGGTCCTCGGGAAGATTCAGGACGCGGCCGGGTCTTGGCCTGGGGATGAAAAAGGGCGCAGAAAGATCAGGGAGAAATCAGCAACATGGGATACTATGACGGATATGTTTGTTACCCATGTAGCCATAAGAATGAGTCTTTTTTGGGAGGATAACATGGGAGGTTTTTTGGGATATTTTTTGTGGATTCTTTCTATCACAATGGGATCTATATGGGTCTGAAAATGCCGAGAAGTTCCGATAACCATGAACATTGAAATGATTGGAACACAAAACAATGGCTGCCGGAGTTCTTGCAGGGTATGAGATTCAGCGCTTGGTGGGTAAAAAAAAATCAACAATGTCACTTGGTGCCAACAAAGGTTGGTTGTTTGAATCATTGGCATTGACTAATTTTGAGAAGCTATACATGGACTTGAGATTGAAACGCCTCTCGCTTGCTCCAACAGAAGCAGCAAGCTGCGTGCTTTTAAGGTACCCTCCGGTAATCAAACGTGGCAATTGGAAATCCCCTATAAATGGAGGTTTTAATGGGAAAATCATCTATGAATTGTGGATTTTCCATTGCCACGTTTGATTAGCAGAGGGTAGTCCGGGCTTTGGATAAGACGTCAGCAATGTTGCTTGCCTTCCAGGGGCTGGATGCACGATCTCAATGGTTCAACATCATCGTTCTGCGGATGGTTTGTATCACGAAGGATTGAACCTCCATGACGAGGGAGTTCAGACTTTCATGACAACGAGAGCGTTTGGTGCAGATGATTTTTACCAGGAGTGCTGGGTGATGTTGATCGACTGACGAATGGTACGTTGACGAGGAATAAGTGCCCTTGGTGAACAAAGCGACAAAGCGTGGTCGGAGGTGGTATCCAAAGTGCCCTTGGTTGGAATCTATCACTTAGAGTCGAAAACCAATAGATGAGCAAGATGGGCACAAACGCTCGTTACTCAAAGAGAGACTCCGTGTCATGTCCCGCGGAATCTGACCCAAACTCTGGCATCAGGTGAAAACAAAAACAAAAAAAACACCTGCACTTGGACTACCCTCTAGTAAACTAACATAACTCTGGAAGATCACCATTTTTAAAGGGAAAATCAACTATAAATGGCAGTTTTCAATAGCTGTGTTAGTTTACCAGAGGGTATCTCGGACATCGGTGATGCTTGGCGATTGGGGGCGGTGATATTGTGCAGCTTTTCGAGGAAGACTCCGTGGACGCAAAGGTCGGCGCCGGCTTTGGAACTTAAAATCGCACACTAAGACGGTGTGTTTCTTGTCGACAAGCCGAGTACCCCTATGTATACATTTAGGGATATATCACATGATATCTATATTATATATATATTATGTATATATATATATATATACATTCGGAATACATGTCGCATTTACTCAGCATATCTCCCATGATGGTCCCATGCCAACGATTCGTTCTGCCAGCGAGTTGTTCAGCTTCCGTCCAGAGGCCTGAACGGCGCACACCTGAAATGCCCCCATGAACGGAAAATGGTGTCCATGGCATGGTGTTTTTTTTTCATGACCCTGCCAACATTGTTTCACCAAGAAACTTCATAATATATTACGTATCAATCAATAATATCAATATGAATTTGTGCATACATCGTCCCATTGTTGAAAACCATTTTTTCTCATCAACATATTGGGGCCCCATCCTTTTTTCTTTAGACCCAAGCAGATTGTGATCCCCATTCCTCAAAGGTGGTCCTTTCCAGATATGCGTAAGTTGGTTTGTAACCCACATTCACTATAGATGTGATATATCTGCCATAAACCCCTACTTATATCTATTTATATCTATTTTTATCATGTTTTGTCACTTATAGACCAACTTCGCTAAGTATGTTTGGCACCACCTTGTGTTGATGACATGTATTCAACAAATCCAGTTCGATTAAATTCATGAAAATTGCATGAAGTTACCTTTATTGATTTATTAATCGCGTCCCCTTAAAAATAAGCACACCCATTCTATGGTCCAAAATATGTGCTCTCATCCCTTACATCCACCATGGTTTAGGGGGTCCGTGCAGGAGTCAAGGCCAAGACTACCACAGACTTCCAGGGTCTGGTGGCCGACATGTTGAAGGCTCGGGCTCAGCAGCGTTTGCAGATAATCATCTATCAATGGGGATAGAATATGAAAAACCATCGGGAAATCATGGTTTTTGCTACCACTATTGATGGTGTATTGATATATATATATATATGATTACATATGGTATATCTCTAGAGATTAACGGTGATTTATATAACTAATCAACATTGGGTTATCTGGATCCATGCAGCTGGGAAATTCTGTGATTTGCGGATGGAATGTTGAAGAAGTGAATAGGAAGTGAATATGTTACCCTCTGGTAATTAAACGTAGCTATTGAAAATTGCCATAGAAATAGTGGATTTTCCCATATAAAAATGGTGATTTCCCATAGTTATGTTAGTTTACCAGAGGGAAAAATCTAGGGCAAACGTGGACCCAGATGCCCAGTCCTGGCAATTTTGGGGTCAACCCACTGGATTTTTGGGTGTAATCCTGGCAATTTGGTTTGCGATGAACGGGAGAATTTACGCACAAACCAAAGGAAAACAAATTTTTATTGGGAAAATCAACAATTTCTATGGCCATTTTCAATAGCTTGCCATTCACTCGAGGGATTGATCCGAATTCTAGCTGCACCCTTTTTTTTTTGGCCCAGGATCAGTCACCAAAATGGTGTTGGGGGATAGCTATCTTAAATTAACAGAGGGTAAGATTGCCAATGATTTGGATTCAAACATTGAAACTTGGGTTCTAACATGTTCTTACCATCAAACATATCATGTGTTTTTGTTTGGTTTGCCATGTTTTTTTTTCCATTGACTTGTTTGGCAATGCCCCTGAATTTTTTGCCCATCGTTTCATGGCCAGATTTGTTTGCCAAAACTGTCGATAGGTCATGCTTCAAGGCAGGTATCATAAAATCGCACTATATTGTTGGTCGTATATACCCAGAATGTCTTTGCAAATTGGATGGTTTAAGAATGATCAAGACATCATGTTCCGCAACAACTGTGTTTTGCAAACAACCATAGGCGAAACCCTGTTCCGAAAAAGTTATCTACCTTTGTTTTTGCAGGTTTTCTACATTTGTTACAAATGATGGTGGCTTTTCCATATATAGTTTCCAGTAGGTATCCAATTGGAAGGGCCATTTGTAGATGATTGTCCGAAATGAGCCAACAATACTATAGTCACTGTATATCCCCGTGATATACCCATTCTATCACCAATGTTGCCACTTCAATCCTGCATGTTACAGCCATTTATAGACGATTATCCCACTGAACAGCACCAAATGTTTGGGTCTCACCATGATGGATGGCGCCACAGGACCTGCTTCCACGTATTTTGCTCTTTGGGCGCCAAGTGCCTAAGGTCCAGCAGCGGGAATCCATGTTATGTGGTCTCCAACCCTTTCCCCCTGGATAGAAGCTAAAATTCTAGTAATGACCATGGTAAATTTGGAAGATCATTTTATGATTTATGGCATGATGATAATGCATGATAATCACATTGTATATATTTAATAGTTATGTTTTGGATCCCATGTGATTGTTTGATGGCATATCCACTTGTTTATAGGATATCCCCAGGTAGATGTTTAGGGCTTATAATCCATTTATACCCAGTGACGCAGTGGGATGCACATCTAAGGGACCCTATATAATAATGGGAATGTGTTCACCATGTTATGATATGTTGTGGTTTTCTTTGAACCAGAATTTGAGATGTGTTTCTCCATCTGGCATTTGTTCAGGGAAGATGGTGATGAAGCACTGGCTTTTTGGGTACTTGATGATTGGACCAAACCTGTAGTCTAATTAATAGATGGAATATGATATGTCTTAAATCATTCCAATGATGTCCCAGTATCATGGGGTAGAACTTGTAACACCTAAACTACTGCAGTGGGTATGGGCCAAACAATTGCGGTATGCAAAATGACAAAGTAAGGATTATGAATGGTTCATGAAAGTGAGTACTGTAACGCTTCTTGAAATTTTGGTCCATGCCAAATACGGATAGTTCCGGCATTGTCCTGTGACATCGCTTGACAAGGCAATTGGTCTTAGAATGTGTTGACGAATGAGCGCCCTCCTGGAGGCAGCTCTCCAGTAGCAAAGTTCGCTCCCATGAAATATCGTAGAATCCATATTAGCCATGTGAAATTTATATTGGGATGAGTCAAAACCTATTAGTAGCTATTTTAATGGGATGAACACCCATTTACAAGCTATTTTGATGTTCACTAGGTACCAGGGTTTTGACTCATAGCCATATTTATAGCTTGAGACTTGAGACTTGCAAACAAACACCACTTGGATACAAAAACAAAATCGGGACTGCCAGCGCACGCGTCCACCGCTGCCACTTTTTGGGCTCCACAGGGGGCGCCAGCCTTGCGCGGCGCTAGAGCTTGCGCGCGTTCCTTGAGCTGAGGTAAGTTGTAGTACCAGGTGGGGCCCCAGTTGGTTAGCTAAGTTGGTTTATAAGTGAGTTAATTATAGACTAGTTTGTGGTAGATATACTGTAATTATGTATGTAAATATTCTATATATAATTACATGAATTATATGATATACAGTTTGATGGGCTCCAAAGATAAATGAAGCCAAACAAAACCTGCACAATACGGACCCCCATTAGTTCCGTTTGTTGGTTGATGTTCCCCCATTCATTTGTAAGTAGATGAATGACCACCATAGATTCTATAAATTGTTTGGAGGTACAGACCAACAAAAACCTATCATGTATCACATTTAAATACATTTGAAATACATAGCCCAATTGTTTGCTGGTACCAAAAAAGCGCTATTTTTGCTAGTTCCGTCCCTTTTCAGTAGTATGCAACTGCTAATAAGTTCATTCCCTTTGTTTTGAAAGTTAGGAGGTACCGCCACAGATTGTCACACCAATTTTCTCTCAATGACACCCATGGTGAGACCATTGTTCTTTATGTTTGAAAGGCAAAAACCATCAGGAGGGACCCTTTCTCGCGGTTTCAGCTGCATAAATCAGCCTTCTTTTCAGGTGCCCATTTGGCACGATGGTGGCGATGCGGCAGAAGCAAAATGATGGAAAATTCTTCCAGACCACCAAGCGAGGAGAAATTCAAGAGCTGAAGGACCTGGTTTTTGGGGGACTTGGTTGGCATTTTGTGAGGGCATGGAAGAATTTTCGGCAACATGTGGACGATGTCGCTTCTTCAGTTCCGACTTTGGTTCAACACGCCCTTAAAATGGGGTTGTTGATCATGATGATATATGGCCCTTCCGTGGCATTTCCCATCAGATCAACTCCACAGTTTTCTCCAGTGTTTGTTTCAGGTGAATACCACTTGAATCATCATATCTGTGAGGTCAAATTGTCACATTCCAATTATTGTCCATGTCATTTGGCGCATCGTCGATTTTTTTTGACTTGGCTTGACAAGTACCCTCCATTAAAGTAACATGTGTATATATCTCATATACATTTTAAAATAATGTATATATATAATATATACATATATATCAAGTATCATAGATACGGACATACCCACCATTTGCAGATCAGCTATGCTTTGCGGAACCGAACCGCTGGTCTATATCTATGTGGGCATCAAACCGGGCAATTGATTTCTATGATCTGATGGCAGCAGGAAGAACTTCATGCCAATGACAAGCAGAAGCAGAAAGATGCTGTCAAGAAGGCCCGCTGGAAATCGCTGGTTTTAAGATGTTTTAATACGTGAAAAATCCGCCCTGATGTGTGTCGGCAATCTAAAGATGGGTACTTCAATACAACTTTTTGTAATCTATCCCACAACATAATGCAACTTGCCGTTTGGAATTTTGACGGGGATAGATTCGCCTACTCAGTAATTTAAGTGTTCTTTTGTTGGCACGGTATCCAAGAGTCAGACGATCAACAGCGGCTCAAGGACCCAAGCATCAGGTCACTAGTGATGATCAGTAGTAGAGACAACCATCCAGATGATATTAACTACTGTACCATTGGTATATGACATTGGAATATCATGAAGATATACTGCATTATCAACAGAATATGAATGGGATCTACATGCAATATTGGTTATTATTGGTTAGTGGCTATTTGAACAATCTCTTGTGGCTGGTGAATCATTATACAGATCCATGGTCTATGGAAAATTTACATGGTGGGCCCCCCATGCACTTATAAGTTGGTTTATAAACTCCGTGAACTATGGAAATATCTACCATAAACCACACTGTCCTTAAACTAGTTATAAGCCAACTTAGCTGACAAACTGGGACCCCACTTTGTACAATTGCCCCACAATGAGCCAGTCTTGTAGCTGAAGATTGGGATATGCCGCTCAGGAATGTGCTGCATGGACCGTGGTGTACAGCAGCATTTTTGTAATTATCAGCCAGTTGCAATGAGTTGCGACTCAGACATTAGGACAAAATATGCTGACTAGTGACTACTGGATTACAGTATGCTACTTTTTGGGGAGGGTTTCACAACTCATTGTGGGATTACAACGGGATAGGATCAAGGTATTGTTCATTCACTCACCGTGTGATCAGCCCAGCGGAGCTACAAACGGCTTTGGTGGAGTCCGTCCAGTTAAAACCCCGCTGAGGTTAACCTATTCACGACTTGGTTGCAGCAAATCAAAGTTTAAAGGTGTGAAGATAGACTTCCGTAGGTAGTATCTTAGTGATGTTACCTATTACGCCGTACAAGTGAAGTGTTTATATACATCTCCTGCACCTTTCCCAGTTTTGTCTTTCTTCAGGGGAAGTGGAGAGGACACCAAGAATTACGTTGCTCAACCATGGTTTCAACCATATTTCCAGTACATAGCCCACTATGCACCCTTTGTGTCCCCATGATATTCCTATTAAATGCCCATTTTCCTTGTTGAACCCTTCAATTTTGATGGTTTAACCAGCTTTTTTGATGGGTAAACCAGCATTTATGATTAAACTAAACCATATTTTTTTCAAGCAACCAGCATTTTTGATGTTTCAACCCACTTTTCTCATGGTTCTTCACCCCTTGACACCCCGTGCTCCAGGTAATTGCCAATATGACGGTGGGCAAAGATGTCTCGGCGCTCTTTGCTGACGTGGTGAACTGCATTCAGACGGACAACGTGGAGCTGAAGAAGCTGGTCTACCTGCAGCTTGGCCGCTGAATGTTTCACCGAGATCTGATGGGAAATCAGGTGCCGAGACATTGCAGAGAAACTCTGTGGGTTCCCTGCGGGAACGTGACCTCAAATTCCGGCACGTGTTGTCCGGATCTTACAGGACCTAGAGGAAAATCTTCCATCTTTGCCAAGTCTTTGCGACGAGTGCGGCCGCACTGGAGCAAAGACCTTTCTAGTGCACGAGTCAAGGGGTGAATTACTTGGGATAAGCGTCTTGTGAAGCCATGACAACATATCCCAACTGGTTTCCCCCTGGGTAATTTGGGGTATGGTATGGAAAGACACCAACTTGATTGCAGTAAACTCAGACATAATTTGGATGTTGGAGACACCCCCCCTTTCTGGGCCCCCAATTCATGTACAGATCCAATACTATGGGATTCAACAGAACCCGATGGTTGTTCTCATCATAAAATACTGGGGCTAAAGCCTGTGAATGTTCACTATAAAGATGTATAAAGCAATGTAGTGACTGACTGAATGTCGAACTGGTGATCCAACCAACTTGTGAGGGGGCTTTTCGGAGAATTTATCCTTCCAAAACTGTATCGTTTAAGGCAAATTCTGGCAAAGTATAAGGTGGTAACGGGACAAAATTGAATGACCCTTGGTGAAGGGTTGGTTAGTGGGTTCTTTATGTGCCACGTTGACGGGATCGTGGACTTAGCAGCCAGACATGAAGTTGATTGCGTCAGTGTCTAGAATTCGCCCGTGCAACAATGTGATTGTGAAGCAATCATGATGAGGATAGAACCCAAAAAACAACAGAATGACAAGTCTTTACAATCATCAAGTTAGTGTTTTCGACTGGTAGATACACCTGCATGGTTTGCGGTTTGAAAGACGTTTTGCTATCACATCTGAACATGGGAGAATTCCGCCATCATATGATTTTCCATCGAATACTTAGACTTGTGGATCTCTGTGATACAATTCTAGAGCTACTGTGCGGGTTTTCCTTTCCTTAGACTACTTTGACCCCTCAAATGATCCAAACTGATAGAGGACAAAAACTGCTTCAAAGGTTAAAAAACCTTGGATCCAAGGAGTGCACAGCCCATCAATGCCCATACTCGTAGGCAGGAATGGGACGTTGATAGACATTGCTTCACTGAACCTGTTGCTTCAGAACAAAAAAACAAATTGCGATGTGTTTCATTCACAATGTTGATCATTATTGGGATCATTGACCCCAAACTGAGATCTTTTTTTTTTCGGGATGGTTGGCTCAACGAGCTGATCAACCACCAAGGTATGTGATGAACTATGCCAAAGCCCAGCCAGAACTTGTTGCCCGGAGCAGATGATCTAACCAAGGGTTCAACGGTTCCAGGGGCGTATTGCAGAAAGGCACGGGTAACCATGGTGTTGTCTAAGCATCAGAAATCCATGAATGCAGATCCCGGTAAATTTCACAGTTGGCCATACCCTGGCTATCCTAATAAATGAGGTCAGTGAGGATATCCAAGCTGATTTGTGCCAGAACCGAATCGAACATCAACTTTTCTGTTCGCACTATCTACAAAGCCTTCCCCAATCATGTGGGACAGCCGGGTCATTGGCCGAGCTTGGAGTAGTTTGGTTTGGCTTGGATTCCTAGGTTACTTCTAGCCTTCAGGGTTTCAACCTGGTTGCATCCAACAATCCAACATACATCCAGGCCATGTTGCCCTTCCAAACCACATCCCCAAGCCACACCCCAAGCCATCGCCATCGAGGCTATCCTGGCCATCAACACCTTCCGAAAAGACGCCACGGATCCGAATCCCTTGATCCGTTCCCTGGCGGTGCGCACTATGGGATGTATCCGCCTGGACCAGGTCACAGCGCCTTGGAGCAATTGAGCAATTGGAGGTGCTGGAGCCAGGAGGGTCGTAAGTGGTATAATATATAGATAGAGTATATATATATATAATTATATATATACAGTATTTAGAGATATTTAGATATATTTAGAGTATATAGATGGAGTCGTGCAAGCCGTGGCGACTGTTTTAATTTTTGCTAGGTTTTGGTAAAGGGGTCACTGCGGCAATCTCATTTTCAGTGCCGTAAACATCTTGGCTTTCTGGACCCCAAGAAGCGATCCTCCGCAGTAGTGCGTAGTGCCGCGATAGCTTGCACTACCACATGTTGCTTGCCGCCGTTCTTTTGGTTAAGCTGGCGGTTAAAAGGTTGTCTCTGCCACAGCACTGACCCTCTTTCAAATTTACAGTTGTAAACCTTCTGAAAGGTGAACCTCCACGAAAATAAAAGAAGAGACATGAAACCGTGGCTTCCATGTTTGAGTGGCTGCATAAAGATGAACATGTAGCCTATCAAGATGAACAACAGCAAGAAGCGCCACGCCGACTGGCGGGTGGGGGTTCTTTAGCTGCTACAGGCCTGCAAATGAGTCTGGCCCTGAATTGCGGCGCAGCATGGTGCAGCCCTGTCTGCCCTGTCTGTCGAGCCGGAGATAGATCAAGTGCTGACATGTCCTGTCCTGGTTCAGCATCGACCGAGCCGCCCTCGCGAAGCTGTGGGATGGCTCCGATTGGCACCGGACTCTGTTTGGATTCAATGGTAACCTAATGGAAAGCCTGTTGGCCTGTGATGGACAAGACACGTGCGTTCACGGTGCACAAGCCTTGGTTTGGCTGCTTTTCTACAGTGGATGGATGGATAGCAACCCCTAACCAAGATATAAAAGTAAAATCCTACAAAGATATATAGCGATAAACACATGTTTTTTGTATGTTTGTTTTTTTTTTTTTTAATGGTTACTGCATGTTTTTTTTTTTGTATAGATGCATAGTATTGGCTATGTGTTACTTCCCAACTATAAGATTTGAATCACCTAACAGTTACAAACATTGTTGTCAATAGCAGTCCAAATTTAAATAGAATTGAAACATATTAAAACTACATTTAAACAGTATACTAAACTATATTAAACTACAAGTTATATAATGTTATATAGACATATAAATATATATATACATACATACATTGCATGTGTATACATATATATATATATATATACATTGCATGTGTATATATATATATATATATACATTGCATGTGTATATATATATATACATACATATATGCAAGTGTATATATATATATATACACATATGTACATATATCTGTCCATGTATTTGTACATACATACATGTTTATATAACACCACATATTTTTGTTTTTATATGTATGCACAACAAGGTATAATCATGGCTATCAATCATTTACAGTGACAGATTCCAGTGCTCGGCTCAGCCCCCAGGAATACCTGCTGGAGCCTCTTCGAAGATGTTGCCAGGACAGCAAAGGTGGTATGGCTGGCCATGGGTCAAGACAACAATATGTGGGGACGCGTTGAAACCCACGCTATTTAAAGAAAGGGTTGATCAACATCCATAAATCCCAGCAAGTTCGATGTTCAGTAGGGTACCGGAGTTTTGACCCATGCCATAAGCATGTGAAGCCTAAACAGGGCAAGTGAACACTTCAGGATTCTTTATAGGCACTTATAGCCTGTAGTTTTTTCCTGATGCTGCTGGGGACCTGCTGCCGATTGCTGGTTTCATCACCTTGACTGAGACCGTCACGGGCGATATTGACAACATTATAGGCACATTTGGAGAATGCCAAGCAGATCCAAGCAGTAACTTGTGGCCATGGTCTTCACAACACGATTACGAGGGCAATTTTCTACGTTCGTTTACCCATCCAGCTGTGGATCCACCAGGTTTTCCCTGGTTCTTGTAGTGATGCCCAATTTGCCTGGCCCCACATTGTAGATTCCGTAAACCTGAAACTTCTCTGATTTGCTACCGAAATCAATTCTGTTGGTTCAACAACTCATTCAAAGCCAGGTTTTGTGCGGTAGCTTTGCTGTTTGCCATCCCAATCCCAACGATGAGTTTCTCCGCAAATAGGGTACCCCTCACCTATGGTGAAAATCTCCATGTTTCATCTGAAAATGGTCATAACTTGAGTGGTCTATTGGTCGCATTTCTGACAAACCTGGGTAGAAAATATTGGTGGTATTCCATTATCTGCCCTGGAATCCCATATCCCATGGATCCCATACAATCCACGTGTTGCTAGATGTTATTTTTCATCTTATCCCACCGATCAGTCGTAGAATTACTACCATGAATCTAATATATCGCATAATTCCCATTAGAATATCCCTTTGAATCCCCATGTGCGTTTTGATTTTACCCCATTAGACCCCATCACCACGAAGTCCGATGAAGTTCCCAATAAGGTTTCCATTAAATCCCTATGTTTGACGGTAAAATCCCAATAGTTCATGTTTGTGATGCTTCAATCCCATTACATGCCCACTAAATCCCATTAAATCAGCATTGAATCACTAGAATATCCCATCGAATCCCCATAAAATCCCCATAGAATCCCCATAGAATCCTTCTAAAATCCTCATTACATCCTATGAAATTCCCAACAAAAATCACCTTAATTCTTCAGGGGCACCCTACGGATCCCCATTGCCAGGACCATGATCCTTACGTCCGAAAGACTTCGGCCATTTGCATCCCCAAGGCGCTGGGGGTGTATCACTACGGGGTTTGTAGAACTATAAGTTGAAGTATATAATTATATTCCTGGAATCATCACTATAAGAGTTCCACTTTCAGTGGGTACAACTATAAGGGTTTATATATTATGATTTATATTGATTTATAACATATCAATCTCCCATCTTAAGTTATAATTAACACTAAAACTAGAACTGTAAAACGGTAACTGCACATTTAACTATAACTATAACTAAACCTACAACTATAGTCCTGGAACTATAACTACAACAGTTCCACTAAGTGGGTAACAACTGTATAACCATGGATGATGATGATGCTTGTGTCCTCGAAGTGACGACTGGGATTCTTAGCCTTAATCAGGGCTAGAAACCGTAGGTTGAAGCCTCAAGGGTCGTCTTCCGCTTGAACATGTTATTTATTGTTTTCCTGAAACCATGGAATATCTCTCTCTATAAGTATATGATTGTAGATACTATTATAGAGTGCCCCAAGATACTTTAGGCTCGGTATACTTCGTTTAACGAATCCGTCGTGTTTTTGTCCGGTCGTCTCTGCCGCATCCATGGAGCAAGGTCTATGACATCAATCCTGAGCTGGTGGACGACCAGGGCTTCGTCGATATCCTCAAAGATCTGCTGGGAGATGGGAGCCTTGGAAATTATAAATGAGGATATAATGGGAATATATATATATATATGTATATATATATATATAAATGGAATATATTGATCATATAAATGGATATAAATGGGAGGATATAATGGTTTATAGGATTTTTTTGACGAAACCGAACAGCGCGCTGAGTGTTGAACGAAGCAGTTAACTGATCGAACGAGAAAACGGGGGGACAACGAGAAAACGTCTGTGAATATATGGGACACCGTCAGGTTTTTACAGGCATCGCTTGGAAAGAGTGTTCCAACTCAACATGAAAAAAATCAGCCTTTTGTTGGTTGATTACCCTTTGGTAAACTGACATAACTATGAAAAATCACCATTTTTATATGTAAATCCACTATAAATGGGCCATTTTCAATAGCTATGTTAGTCATTACCGGAGGGTATGGCATCCCCATGTCGTATTTTTCCGGGTGGCCGTGCCTCCAAGGAACCCCATGGTGGTGGCCAATGCAGTGGCCGGCTTGGCCGAGATCTCACAAACCTGTGGGAAGGATCTGCTGGATTTGGATCGGGGGAACATCCCCAAACTGCTGGTCCGCAGCCTCAGATGTATCCTGCGGCTGTGGGATGCCAGTATTTTTGTGGAAAAATACATGGAAAAATCACTAAGAAGTGGGCCAAACAAAGCCATAGTTGGGCTAAAACATCACAACTTCTATTGGAGTTATTGGTTACCATGTTTATAGCTTGTCTTATTTGATTGTACATATAGATATCCAGTGAATATCCTCATTGTATCAGCAACACTGACATGATTTGGACCGAACTGGAACCTGGGAAAATCTGTTCCAAATCCTCTGGTTGAACATGGACAAAAGGAATTTCTCCAGCAGGGACCAGCGAAAAATGGTACTGTATATGGGGATATGAATTCTAACCAGTTTTTTCTCGGTATAGGGTATCTAAGATTAGCCGTTTGTCATGGTGATTCAGAATATCCATGATGACTGCAAGTGATTGAATCACTTCATGGACCTCAGCATAAAATCACAGCAATGTTCAGACATATTAGATTGCCCACTTTGTTCCTCAAAATATGATTCTATTCTTTTATCGTCCCATTACTGAACAAGTAA
Organism: Symbiodinium sp. clade C Y103; assembly: GCA_003297045.1. Lineage (NCBI taxonomy): Eukaryota > Dinophyceae > Suessiales > Symbiodiniaceae > Cladocopium > Cladocopium sp. clade C. The sequence continues at coordinate 142,108 of BGPT01001537.1, forward strand.
ATTCGAAGTGTCGGCATGGGTACACTGCTTTGATTTAATCTGGTTTGCTGGAAAATCATCTATGTAGAACCATTCATGCATGTGAATTTCGAAGTATACTCACAATGACCATGAAGGTAGTTAATTATCCATCAGCTGGCTAGTATAACCCACTTATTCATCAGTTATTAGCCATGAAGGTTATAATCAACCCAGTTGTCCATGGTTAACCCATGATGGATTAATAAGTGGCTTATAAACCCCTAATACCTCAACTGGGTTATAAGTGGATGCACGGTCACTGACTAGTCAAAGCCAACTCCATCATCCAGGCAGCCTTGAATGAGTGCAACGAGTGGGGCCAGGTCTTCATTCTGGACGCCTGGCGCGTGACAGCACTCGCTTGATGACTGGACTCGTACACCAAGCAAAATCCCTACAAAATGGTGACAATTTGAGCCATTTCTATTTTTGTTGGGGGATTCCCATATTATGTCAAAGATCAAGTGACCACCGCTTTGGAGGGTTTGCCAAAGGTCACTTTGCTTTTGAGTTGTGCAAGTAGATCCCTTAGTTTGACAGATGAAGCCAGTGAGCCAGTGAGTGACTCATGTTTTTTGTTTCTCAGAACAAATGCGGCGGAGGACTCCATCCCTGGATTAGTTCGCTCGTTCACTCCATGATCCGCCGTTCTTGTGTGTGTGAACATAATATGAATTAATATGATGATTACGTCATACTACATCAATCAATTTGTCATCCCCATTTCTGTTGATGAAATCCATGGAAAAAATAAAACATGTTGGCTGGCAAAACGCCCAATACCCTATGGCAATTCCATGAAATGATATTGTTTAATGGTTTAATGCGATTCTTTTAAGGTCAAACAAAAATTGTCAAACTTACATATGTTTATAGTTTCCCACATCCAATGATACCTTCATTCTCGGAGTAATTTCCCTTAGACTCCCTACTTTTTTGGTTCACTGCGGCCAGCAAGTGACTCTTGACCACGTGGGGCTAGGGTTCGTCCAGTTGCAACCAGGGTTCAAACCCACTAAGCGGGGTGATCTGGGGTGAACCGCTAAAAAACATGAATATATAGTGGCTATATCAATCCCATTCAGCATGCTTCAACAATATAAAACCCCACGGTTGATTCTTAAACACCCATTAAACCATTACTTTTTGCGCTTAAACTTTACTATCCCACTATATATATATATATATGTATATATATATATATTGAATATCCCATTCCATCCGACAGAATTTCTATTTTGTTTTTACATGTTTGATGCTCAAATCATCGTTTTGGATAGTGAAACAGTTGAACCGAGGACGCCTTGGCCACCTATGAACCCACCGGCCCCAACGATGCGGAGAGCATCAGCGAGCGCGTGACGGCGCGGCTGTCGCATGCCAACCCAGCGGTGGTGTTGACCGCCATCAAGGTGCCGCTTGGGGAAACCTCTGTTGGTTGGGAATGTAATGGATATATAATAGATATTCATCATGTTTATATATATATATAAAATATACATAGTATGTGACTTAAATTGGACACTACTTTGAGACTAACCCAAATTTGGAAGAGACGGCATACTTTCTGATATATGTTTTTGTTTTTTTTTGTTTTGTCAATACGTTCATAGTTTATAGTAACAAGTTATCTATAACAAGTTGCCAATGTTTTGGGGAGGGAAAACGACTTGTCAAGGCTGGGTGGACAAGACGTATGATAGATGTTTGTTTATAAATACATATTATAGATATAGTCATCCTGGAGTATATAGAAAAACATATGAAAAAGAACTGTCTCAAACGGGAGTATGATTGGATATCCCATATTCTATCTACTTCGGGATATGTATATACATATTTAATCATATATATATATATATATACAAATATACCTAAGGTTGATTGATTCGGGGATTTCTATTGGAAGATGAAGCAGCAAATATTGTGAAAGAGCCAGCAACATAATACACTAAAGTTTCAGCTTTTTTACATATTGTTAAATGAACATGCAAGAAAATTAGGGTATCAGTGGTATCAGCAAAGAAACGGGTGATTGGACCAAGCAACATGTGGCACAAGTCAACCAGCAACAAAGGATAGGGAGACTCTGCATGACCACCAAACAGCTGGAAAATCATCAAGACATAATCATTGCACGGTTGAAATTAGATGAATGTAAGCAATCCGATTGCATACACCTACCATGACTGGGGATGGTTGGAATCCCACCCACAAATTTATTGTGATGCCTTTGGGATGGTTCATGGCATTGGGGTTACCACATCAAATTGGATAATCAAACCTGTTCCAGCCTTAAAGAGGGGGAAGATCATCTCAATGTGGTGTCCCATACTTAGCTAAGGTGCCTTACAGCTAGGCTCACACTTGGATTGATGGTGGACATCTCTATAGTTTGATGGTTGAACATCCACTGGGTTGATCTGCCTGCGACAGGTCATCTTGAAGTGCATGGAGCACACAGAGACTGGGCCGGCCTGGAACTGGGGGATGGCGGGGAACATGGGAAGATCCCAACTCTGGACCTATGGAGCTGGGAAAATTTGTGATATCCCTGGGGAATATCTTAGAATGAACCGAGACTAAAGATTTGGATAACATTGGTTTGGGGTTGACCGGGTTGAACATGGACCTAGAAATGCGAATAGAACCCCAGTGATCATTGCAATGGACTTTGGGATCATATGACAAGACAAGCAGCTGAAACATGGCGATATACGATTTACACGGAGTGGTTGAGACCCAGCTCGTGCAACTGGTTGCATTGTGGTTGAAGTCAAAATCACAGGGGAAAGCATGTATTTGTTTGAGTTTTGATGCTACTATGTTGATGAGATCACAGGAGATGTAGAAATTCGGGGACAAAAACTTATTGTTGCAACCCAACCTATATACTTGGTGTATGCTTCAGCCCCACATTTTGTGTGTTACGTGAACCCTTTTTGGTTGGTTGAATCTCCATATTCTCTGGTAACAGCTATGTTGCATGATCAAGGAACATGGCCCATATCCTGTATATATATATATATACACACCTATATTCACCATATAAATCCCATACTTAGCAGATTATATCCCATTAAGTCACCATGTTGGTTAAGTCTCCAGCCCGATTCTCCCTTGCCTGAGGAGAACCCAGAGGTGCTGAGGATGTTGGCCAAAAAGCTGAATCCGCCCTTAGCCACTTCGCTTCGGCTGGGGCAACAGATGGGTAGGGGAAAAAAATTGGCGGCATCTGCGGGATTTTTGCGATTTTGATAGGGATTTTGATAGGGACTTAATAATGGGATAGCCTTCACAGATATATGATTTAAACCAGCAATCATCGAATCAATGAACTGGTCAGAGGGAAGAGCTTCACCGGAAACTGGATGGTCTCTAACCCCAAATGATGTCCGGGTTGTCATCCAAGTACTCGGAGTGATTTATTGTTTGAGATGACAGTGATTCGGCGATTTGATCTCCAGAGTTGAGTTGGTATAGCATGGTTTAGCCGGTATAGCCAATTTCTGCGTATTTCTTTGTTGCATTTTCGTATCATGTTCACTCATTCTCCCATATTTTCCCCAAGTTCAGTGATCGATGTCATCATATTTTTCTCTTATTTTCCACATATTTCCCCATTTTGGGAGATTCCTCACTTGTCACAGCTCGATGCTATAAGGTGACTCTGCTGAGTAGCGAGCCCGAGGTGCAGTACGTGGCGCTACGTGCCTGGATTTCATGGAGTTTTCATGGGGAGGTGATTGGGGTTTAAGCAGCAAACTAGGGACTGCACCGACTAAACTGTGGATTGAAGCGGCAAAACAGGGGAATTCACATGATTTCACCAACAAACCTGTGGATTTGCTATGATTTACTTTGATTTTAAGTAACAAGACTGAGGATTTAACCAGCAAAAACTGGGGATTTCACTGGACAGGATGAACCACTCTCCAAATTTCTCGATTTATCCTCCCAGTGGTGTTTACCCAGTCACAAATCAATTCCTCAAAAAACAAGGATCATCTTGCCACCACTCCCATTCTTCATTATTCACCATGCAACATCCCTTACATGTCTATTTAGATTATATTCTACATAGTACATATATGTAGAATTTTACAGACATTTCACATTATATATACTATCCCGTCCCTGCCCCCCAACCACATTCTTCATCATTCAGCTGCTGAAAGTGTTGCTCCTTACCACCCATCCCGGCAACAACCCACCCCGCCCGCTGAGGCAACATCCGCTTGATCGTGCAGCGGCGCCCAGGGATCTTAGCCTCGGACGTGAAGATGTTCTTTTGCAAATACAACGACCCCATCTACGCCGCTCGGAGGGATGGATTGTTTATCGTTGAATCGTGGTGGTCCTTGAAAAAAGTCACAAAGTGGGCTGCCTGGATAGAGTAGATAGCTAAGTTGGTTTAGAACTCCAATAGCTATGGTTTATGATACTTAAAACTATGGGTAGTGGGGTTTATAAGCCAACTTGTAGCTGGGGGGCCCACATTGCGTGGGGACTAGCGGGGAGCCAGGGTACATCCTACCAAGATAGAAGTTGAAGATACTTGGAACAATGTCTGTGGTTGATTTTGTTCAGCATTTATAAGCCATGGATTTCGGCTATATATCCAATCACTGGCTTGTTTCATCTTGTGATTGTCCAGTGACTCAGTAGAATGCCTATCCAAGTGGGGAATAGTCATTCAATCATCCAAGTCAAATTGGGATAACATGTGTATAAAAGCAATCATGTTTGCTTTGTGAACAATTGGGCATGGATCTACATATATATATATATATATACCTAGACCCTCCAAGTACCCTTAAACAATTATAAATCATGGTTTTTTTTTACCTAATACTCTTGTTACGTGTACCATTTTTTGGGGCTATTTGGAGGTTCTAGGTTTGTGGTTGACGGAAGTGTCTCAGGCTTGCCATCTGGAACTGGGAAAATTCGTGAGATCCTTGCGGAAGATTGACCAGATGAATCGAGTTTCTAAAGCATTTAAATCCGTCGAACATCTAATCTGCAGAAGCCCAACTATTGAAGGAAAATGTGGAAGTATCATTTATAAATGGATGATTTGGATTGATGTGTTCCATGCTCAATCCTTGGTTTGGGAGTTTGGGGTTGCACATTGGCCCAGTTCGCTGAAGAACCAAGGTGAAACTGGAGAAGGTCGACATCATGTGCATGCTGGTCAGCGACAAGAACTTTGACCAAGTTCTCCTTGAACTCAAAGAGTGGCGCGACATCTCGTTATTTTTCTTTTTTTTGTTTCCATGGTTTTGGGTTGTGTTCCAATGAATTCATATCATGTTCTCCACTGAAAAATCCCAGTGTGCAATAGTTTCGTAAATGGATCATCACTTACAACATCTTAAAGCATCTCAAAACATCTTAAAACCATATTTCCCCATATATGTCCAAGATATTCTCCATATTTCCCCATATATGTCCAATATATTCTCCATCTTTCCCCATATATGTCCAATATACTCTCCATCTTTCCCCATATATGTCCAATATATTCTCCATCTTTCCCCATATATGTCCAATATATTCTCCATATTTCCCCATATGTTCTCCACTCAAAAACCCGTTCAGAGTCCTCCATTTCTTCCCCTTAACACCAACTTCCCAGGTATGCCTCGGGTGTGGACGTGGAGTTCGTGCGCAAGTCCGTGCGCTCCATCGGCCGTGTGGCGGTGAAGCTGGAACGCGCCTGCGAGCGCGCCATGAATGTCTTGTTGGAACTCATTGAGACCAAGGTGAACTATGTCGTGCAGGAGAAACGCCCAGTGAGCCGTTGTTGTTTTGGTATACCCAGTTTTTTTTCCATCATTTATAGCCTTTGGTTTTGTGGCTTTGGTTTTTGAGGTACTTGGAGGGTCAAGGTATATGTATGTTTGGTTTGGATGTTGCATCTATATATATTTTTTGGTTATATGTTTGTGGTTATGTGAATATTTGTTTCACAGAGGACTTAGGAATAACTGGGATTAACAACATTCAACATGTGTACATGGTTGTACACAATATACCAAACTTCAGATCTATATATATATATATAGTGATGTAATATCTATACATATTGTGTATACCCTGAGAATCCCTGTAGCACATTATTCACTACATGCCCAATGTCGTTCCTGAGGCGTGACATTTGGCTTGTCAGCTCTCAGAGTATACATTCATAAATGGACACCCCAAAAAAAACATATATGGGATTTCATGGCATCATCAACATGATTTAATTGATTAGATGGTGAAATTGATCGAAAATCCTGGTTATTTGATCCATATCTTGAAGTATCANTGATTTAATTGATTAGATGGTGAAATTGATCGAAAATCCTGGTTATTTGATCCATATCTTGAAGTATCAACACCATGAACATCATTTTTTCCCGATATTACCTTAATTCCACAGACCAACATCGAAATATAACTAAGAAAGCATCAATATCTAATGAATATTCCTGGAATTCCGTCAACATATCTATTTCATGGGGAAT